>JAXIVJ010002896.1:0-101742 GCA_036785665.1 Chirona hameri
AACAACTGTCGCTGGATTGTTGTGGACTCTGAGAAGTTACAACTGTCGCTGGATTGTTGTGGACTCTGAGAAGCTACAACTGTCGCTGGATTGTTGTGGACTCTGAGAAGTTACAACTGTCGCTGGATTGTTGTGGACTCTGAGAAGTTACAACTGTCGCTGGATTGTTGTGGACTCTGAGAAGTTACAACTGTCGCTGGATTGTTGTGGACTCTGAGAAGTTACAACTGTCGCTGGATTGTTGTGGACTCTGAGAAGTTACAACTGTCGCTGGTTTGTTGTGGACTCTGAGAAGTTACAACTGTTGCTGGATAACTGTTGTGCGCCATATGAGGTGGCGATATACGAGTACATTTTGCAAAGTGGTATATTATATGCATATATTATATGCTTTTAATATATGTCAACGCCCAATTATATCGATATAATATATTGCCATATATTAGTGTATATATTATATTTGTAATATGTCATTTTAATGCTGCATTTTGATCAGTGTTTCAGGCATGTCGAAATCGGCGAGTGTTCCCAACTACAAAATCTGTATCTACAAAAGGAATATACCTTTACTCGGTGAATGCATTGACATTGTTAGTACAATAAGATTTACATGATACACAGCTGCATTTTATTTAACACGTACCAACCCGCAGTAAGAAGATTCCCACACCTTTACAGATGGCAAGTTCCCATGCACTTATGCTATGCGACACCTTGGCGACAAAACTAACACGCTTGAAGCTATAAACGGCAGCACATGGCTGCAAGTGCGTCATTAATGCTTATTTTTGTCAGTGCAAAAATGTCGCAATGCTCGTGACTTTGTACTTATCTTGGCCGCAACCTGCCAATTAGTTAACAAAATGGCGAGGCCACCTATTTTCAGCAGCGCTGGAACGTGCTTAAGTTATTTATAACGCAATGTGTCATGGGTGTACCGTGTGCATTTGGTCATGATGACCGTGGAAGTATTTTTATTTATTGTTCACTGCGACCACTAACGGTCAAAGACACTCACTTGACAGGTGAACAGGTGACCGTCACTCACTGACAGGTGAACGTCACTCACTGACAGGTGAACGTCACTCACTGACAGGTGAACAGGTGAACGTCACTCACTGATAGGTGAACGTCACTCACTGACAGGTGAACGTCACTCACTGACAGGTGAACAGGGTGAACGTCACTCACTGACAGGTGAACGTCACTCACTGTCAGGTGGAACGTCACTCACTGACAGATGAACATCGTGAACGTCACTCACTGACTGGTGAACGTCACTCACTGGCAGGTGAACAGTGTGAACGTCACTCACTGGCAGGTGAACGTCACTCACTGCCAGGTGAACATGTGCACGTCCACTCACTGACAGGTGAACGTCACTCACTGGCAGGTGAACAGGTGAACGTCACTCACTGGCAGGTGAACGTCACTCACTGCCAGGTGAACGTCACTCACTGACAGGTGAACAGGTGAACGTCACTCACTGGCAGGTGAACGTCACTCACTGCCAGGGTGAACATGTGCAACGTCACTCACTGACAGGTGAACGTCACTCACTGGCTGGTGAACGTCACTCACTTGGCAGGTGAAACAGGTGAACGTCACTCACTGGCAGGTGAACGTCACTCACGTGACAGGTGAACATGTGCACGTCACTCACTGGCTGGTGAATGTCACTCACTGGCAGGTGAACAGGTGAACGTCACTCACTGGTCAGGTGAAACGTCACTCACTGACTGGTGAACGTCACTCACTGGCAGGTGGACAGGTGAACGTCACTCATTGCCAGGTGAACGTCACTCACTGGCAGGTGAACGCCACTCACTGACAGGTGAAGACGAGCATTGTGGGAGAAATGTGACGCCGAGTTTGCAAATGCAACCAGAGGGCAGTAGCGAGCGGAATTGATCAGATCCCGTGTCCCAATGATTGGCGGATAACAGTGCCGTTCTATTTGTGGGTTGAACTGTTGTCCTTCGATGAACTGTTGATAAACGTTGCAAAGTTGACCAGGTAATTTTGCTTATTAGGCACTGGGTCGTGCTAGACCAGTTAGTTCGTGCAGCGGAAACGACCCGACGTTTCCTGATGGGAGGGGGGGGGGGGGGGTACTAGGTACTAGCAAGATTCCTTTACTAATCAGGTTTACGCACGGGAGAGAAACGCTCCCGGGGTGACGTCAGAGCATTTGGCATCAATATTGTTTTCAATATGGTAGCAAATAAACAAAGGCGCTCATTGGCGCGGCGAGTCTCGTCATTTACAGGGGCGTAGGAACTATGCTCAAGTTGGAGGAGGCAGGAGGCAATTCTGGGAGTCGATTCTTTCCATACAACGCCCATAGTCGTAATGTTAAAATCAAAAATGGGGGGGGGGCGGCTGCCCCCCTGCCCCCCCTGCTCCGACGTCTATGGTCATTTATCTTCATGAATATCGACATACTTGGCGCAATGTCCGGTTTTAAGACCGTCCCAGATTTGATAGTAGCAGCATGACCAGGAAATCAAGAGGCAGATATGCAATGAGTAATGCCACCAGCCTAATGTTCTTTCCTGTTGATTATTCGAAGTGAAAAACAACTTAAATATCATATGTCGTCATCCTTCGGTAAAGTTCATGCTTTTAAGACGTGATCGAGCTGGGTAAAGGGATTTTTACTCCCGAGGTGACGTCATAGTGAAGGGAGACTGCGATTCATGGACGGGAGCTGGGTATCAGGTACTGAACTCTACCCGATTACCCACCGCGGGACGCTAGTGGGTATAATACAGAATACACTGCAGAAAACAGAAACAGAATACACTGCAGAAACAGAAACAGAATTCACTGCCGAAACAGAAACAGAATACACTGCAGAAACAGAAACAGAATACACTGCAGACCCAGAAACAGAATACACTGCAGACCCAGAAACAGAATACACTGCAGAAACAGAAACAGAATAACACTGCAGGACACAGAAACAGAATACACTGCAGAAACAGAAACAGAATACACTGCAGACCCAGAAACAGAATACACTGCAGACCCAGAAACAGAATACACTGCAGACACAGAAACAGAATACACTGCAGAAACAGAAACAGAATACACTGCAGAAACAGAAACAGAATACACTGCAGAAAACAGAAACAGAATACACTGCAGACACAGAAACAGAATACACTGCAGAAACATAAACAGAATACACTGCAGAAACAGAAACAGAATACACTGCAGAAACAGAAACAGAATACACTGCAGAAACAGAAACAGAATACACTGCAGAAACAGATACACTGCAGAAACAGGATACACTGCAGAAACAGAAACAGAATACACACTGCAGAAACAGAAACAGAATACACTGCAGAAACAGAAACAGAATACACTGCAGAAACAGAATACACTGCAGGGCAGCAGGGGCAGGGCTTTTACAAACAAGATTCTGGCGCAAAATGTTTGTTCCAAATCGGCATAGTCCCTTTTCTTCTAAGTCGCGGACTCATAGCTTGAAAGTACACTTCTCAAAGCTAAATTGCCCTCGCAACTAGCGCAAATTATGTATATCTGTCCTCATCCTTGTATTGTATTGTCAATGTTTTGCCCCAATCATTCATCACATTAGTGCCGTGTTTAAGACTTCGAATCATGCAACAAACACTCAGACCCTGCTTCTAGTGATTTATATGTCTGCTAAAAAAATCACCAACACTTGCGAAATACTCCCAGCACGCCGACATCCCCCCCCCCCCCCCCCCCCGACACCGTCTACCCTTTGTGAGCCGTAACGGTGAACCGGGGGCGGATACAGGGGAGGGGGGACTATGCGTCTATGCGGAGGTGTGGAGCTGCGACAGATCTTGGCTGTGTCCCGGGCTGGCTGGCACAGCTCTCTGGCAGTCAGACGGGGCAGACGCACCGGGCAGTAGTGTGGCCACGGGTCACTGTCCTCTTCCACTGGCACGCCATTGGTTCACGGCCCAAACCCTTGCTTGCGATCAGATTATTTTTTATTTATATTTATACTTCTTTCCGACGGTGTAGCTCAGTCGGGAGAGCGCTGGGCTTATGATCTAACTCGCCCAGACGAGGAGGGTTCGAGCCGCTTCGGCGCTCGCTATTTGCTCCTGGCGGGGATGACCTGCGGCCGGTGGCAGCGTTCGCACTCAAGATCAGATGACGTCAAAGGCGGGGAGGACCTTCCTCAGTCGTAGGGGACGTTAAATTTTCGCCTCTAAATTCTGCCGGTGACTGGAATTGCGCGATCGGATGGTGGGATTCAACAAGCTTTTGGTGGGCCGCTCTTTGGCTCTTTGGATTGGTGGGCCGCTCAACAAGCTTAGCTTAGCGTGGGTCCTCATTTCGGAAATCCTTCCCATATTCGGACTCAATTTATTCAAAAGGAAAACACCAACAACCGCATGCAAATCTACCTCTCCAGCCGGCATTGGCTATTGTTCACCGCCCTGCTTTCCCGTATATACGGGAACTGCTTTATACGGGTATATACGGGTACATATACTGCTTTCCCGTATATGTACACCTTGTCGTTTGTGCACTGGCAGACTCCAGCCTCCCCAGTATGGTGGGGAGGGGGCTAATTTCACTGGGGCCTTCCGGTCCCCAGGTGCCTCCATATGACCTAAAAAGTACCCCCCCCCCCATTTTTTCCCTTTTACGGACTTGGGTTACATTTTTATCTATGCTATTCTTACGAGTAAAGGACGTGTCAATTAAGTGCAAAAATAAAATTGATGGATATTTGCCTCCACATATCTCATTATCCTCTCACACATATCTCTCACTGTCGTCTCTTTTGTCTCATTTTGTATTAATATATTACATAGTATGAGGCTGTGGTGTTTTTGTTAACTATTATCTCATTTTATTTCATTTTACATGCTATTTGATAACAAAAAGTGATTCGCTAATAACTTTTGACTGAATAAAGCTAGAAAGGCACGGCAAACGATCATTTTGTTGTTATCATCAAGACACGTTGAAGGCTGATGCATAATTACCTCTTTTCTGACATTTGATGACCTTGACCTAAGGTCAAGGTCACGGCGCAAGATCATCTTCTCAAATTTGACCTACACGGCGATGTTATATATATTTTGAACATACCTCTTATCACTCATTCTGAATGTTTTATGTCCACCGATACTCATTCATACTCATATCACTCATTCTGAATGTGTAATGTCCACCGATACTCATTCATACCTCATATCACTCATTCTGAATGTGTTATGTCCAACCGATACTCATTCATAACCTCATATCACTCATTCTGAATGTTGTATGTCCACCGATGCTCATTCATACTTCATATCACTCATTCTGAATGTTTTATGTCCACCGATACTCATTCATGACCCTCAACATCACTCATTTCTGAATGTTTTATGTCCACCCATACTCATTCATACCTCCTATCACTCATTCTGAATGTTTTATGTCCACCGATACTCATTCATACCGTCCATATCACTCATTATGAATGTTGTAAGTCCACCGATACTCATTCATACCTCATATCACTCATTCTGAATGTTTGATGTCCACCCATACTCATTCATACCTCATATCACTCATTCTGAATGTTTTATGTCCACCGATACTCATTCATACTTCATATCACTCATTCTGAATGTTTTATGTTCCACCCGATACTCATTCATACCTCATATCACTCATTCTGAATAGTTTTATGTCCACCGAATACTCATTCATACCTCATATCACTCATTCTGAATGTTTTATGTCCACCGATACTCATTCATGACCTCATATCACTCATTCTGAATGTTTTATGTCCACCGATACTCATTCATTACCTCATATCACTCATTCTGAATGTTTGTATGTCCACCGATACTCATTCATACCTCATATCACTCATTCTGAATGTTTTATGTCCACCGGTACTCATTCATAACTCATATGACTCATTCTGAAGGTTTATGTCCACCGATACTCATTCATACCCTCATATCACTCATTCTGAATGGTTTTATGTCCACCGATCGCTCATTCATACCTCATATCACTCATTCTGAATGTGTTATGACCACCGATGCTCATTCAATACCTCATATCACTCATTCTGAATGTTTTATGTCCTACCGATGCTCATTCATACATCATATCACTCATTCTGAATGTTTTATGACCACCCATACTCATTCATACTTCATATAACTCATTCTGAATGTTATATGTCCACCGATGCTCATATTCATACCTCATATATCACTCATTCTGAATGTTTTATGTCCACCGATACTCATTCATACCTCATATCACTCATTCTGAATGTTTTATGTCCACCGATACTCATTCATACCTCATATCACTCATTCTGAATGTTTTATGTCCACCGATGCTCATTCATACCTCATATCACTCATTCTGAATGTTGTATGTCCACCGATGCTCATTCATACTTCATATCACTCATTCTGAATGTTTTATGTCCACCGATACTCATTCATACCTCATATCACTCATTCTGAATGTTTTATGTCCACCCATACTCATTCATACCTCACGTCACTCATTCTGAATGTTTTATGTCCACCGATGCTCATTCATACCTCCTATCACTCATTCTGAATGTTTTATGTCCACCCATACTCATTCATACCTCATCACTCATTCTGAATGTCTTTATGTCCACCGATACTCATTCATACCTCATACCACTCATTCTGAATGTTTTATGTCCACCGATACTCATTCATACCTCATATCACTCATTCTGAATGTGTTATGTCCACCGATACTCATTCATACCTCATATCACTCATTCTGAATGTTTTATGTCCACCGATACTCATTCATACTTCATATAACTCATTCTGAATGTTTTATGTCCACCGATACTCATTCATACCTCATATCACTCATTCTGAATGTTTTATGTCCACCGATACTCATTCATACCTCATATCACTCATTCTGAATGTTTTATGTCCACCGGTACTCATTCATAACTCATATAACTCATTCTGAATGTTTTATGTCCACCGATACTCATTCATACATCATATCACTCATTCTGAATGTTTTATGTCCACCGATGCTCATTCATACCTCATATCACTCATTCTGAATGTTTTATGTCCACCGATACTCATTCATACCTCATATCACTCATTCTGAATGTTTTATGTCCACCGATGCTCATTCATACCTCATATCACTCATTCTGAATGTTTTATGTCCACCGATGCTCATTCATACTTCATATCACTCATTCTGAATGTTTTATGTCCACCGATGCTCATTCATACCTCATATCACTCATTCTGAATGTTTTATTTCCACCGATGCTCATTCATACTTCATATCACTTATTCTGAATGTATTATGTCCACCGATGCTCATTCATACCTCATATCACTCATTCTGAATGTTTTATGCCCACCGATGCTCATTCATACCTCTTATCACTCATTCTGAATGTTTTATGTCCACCGATACTCATTCATACCTCATATCACTCATTCTGAATGTTTTATGTCCACCGATACTCATTCATACCTCATATCACTCATTCTGAATGTTTTATGTCCACCGATACTCATTCATACCTCATCACTCATTCTGAATGTTTGATGTCCACCCATACTCATTCATACCTCATATCACTCATTCTGAATGTGTTATGTCCACCTATACTCATTCATACCTCATATCACTCATTCTGAATGTTTTATGTCCACCGATGCTCATTCATACCTCATATCACTCATTCTGAATGTTTTCATGAGACATCTTCTGTTTGTGTATTTTACGGGGTTTAAATGATACTCTGCTATTGAGTTATTTCTTATTAATTATTACTTATGATTGACACCACTTCTGTTGATATACTCACCAAAACACACATGCTTCAGGTCTTATCATAGTCGTTTATGGTACTTGTTGTCGCCTCACCAAAACTATGTGCCTTGCATTCTCGTCTTATTATATTTATCGTGATTATACTTTCGATAACTCTACGCATTACACGTATACTAGAGATATGTTTTGTATTTACGGTAGTTACATTTTTATTTATATTTATCATAATGATTATCGTTATATTTGTATAATTCTTTGTGGTTTACAATACGAGTTAGCGTAATTTGTCGTCCATGAATCGCTCGTTCCATGATGTCTTTACCATATTTGTTATTACACTTATATTTTTAAAATTGATATTTATCCCGTATTATGTACTTATCGTAGTGCCTTTTTATACGCACCACCAAGACTACACCCAAGCTCCCTATAGTCGTTCAGCCCTACCCATCAGCCCCCTCCCCCACCCCCATCATCCCCCTCCCCCACCCGACCGTCTGTCCTTCTGTCCGTCTGTCCGATCCTTCGGGTCCAGCTAGCTCTCCCGACATTGGCGTTGTCGATGTAGGCGCGCGCGCGCGTGTTTTATCCCGCGCCGGCTGCGTGGCGGCCCATGACCGCGACCGCTCTGACCTTGAACAGCGTCGCACGTGACGCACAATGCGTGGAGGGGGGAGGGGGGGGGGGGGCGGGTGGGAGGGGGCGAGATGGCGTGCGGCGCCCTGCGTGTGCCCGGATATAGTCGAGGTCATCCGCCCGTGGGGCCGATGCCCCGGGAGGTGCTGGGGAGGGGGGAGGGGGTAGAGACGTCGCCGACTGCGCCATGGGGGACGGGCGATGAGGGGGGGGGGGGGGGCTGGAAGCTTGTTGCTATGCTGATCGGTGTTGGTAAAATGGAGGGTAGCGTGTGGAGGTCCATAACGTCGATGGGCGGCAGGCTTTGTAGAGTTCGGTAGGCTTTGTGGCGAGGCTGCGCTAGTTGTGTTTCACTGGTAAATGTGATGTTTCGTACATAGCGCTTAAACACGAATGGCTTTTATTTCATGTTATATGTTAAAAATAGCGAGGAGGGTATCATTCTACCGAACTCGGAACAGAGTTCTTATTGAGTGTGGTTGTTAAAGGGAATAGGTCACCTTTCTGAAAGTTGTCAAATATACACTGGTTGTAGTCGAAAATATGAAGTAAATGCTGCTGATAACGATGGTGATATTTGTTCTCTCGAAAAGTCACCTAACTTTATACAAATTAAGGTTCTAAATTTGGGATGATGACGTCATTATTGAGCTATAGACCGCGCTGATTGGCTGACAAAGTGGGATTGGCTGAAAAAGTGTCTGTCAGCTAATCAGCGGCGGCACTAGCCTAGACCCCATTTTTAATTAAATTGCTTAAAAACAGCTAAGTTTTTTGGGAAAATGATGAGCATTTTCGGCATTTCAATAACGGCCAAGATCATGGCTATATCAGTTCAAAACCAATACAAAGGTGAAACATTACCTTTACATATGAATAATATGAATGTTTGAATTGCACGTTTGTAAGAATAGATAATTACTCGTATTTCGGAGAACGTTCTCATAATTTGGATCTGACCCCTGTTCTGTGGATGCAATGCAGACAATCCATGCAATGGCAGACTGACCGACTTTATCAATTTCGCCGTCTTATATCCGTCAGTGGATAACTGACTATCATCCTGATTCCCCTTCATTCATGTGGACACCGAGCATTGGGAAAGACAGGAGACCCTTCTGATTCCCATATTACATCCACCACTATAGTGCTGTGTTCAGTTCTGTGCATGATGCAGCCGTATTACATCCACCACTATAGTGCTGTGTTCAGTTCTGTGCATGATGCAGCCGTATTACATCCACCACTATAGTGCTGTGTTCAGTTCTGTGCATGATGCAGCCGTATTACATCCACCACTATAGTGCTGTGTTCAGTTCTGTGCATGATGCAGCCGTATTACATCCACCACTATAGTGCTGTGTTCAGTTCTGTGCATGATGCAGCCGTATTACATCCACCACTATAGTGCTGTGTTCAGTTCTGTGCATGATGCAGCCGTATTACATCCACCACTATAGTGCTGTGTTCAGTTCGGTCCATGATGCAGCCGCAGTGGCATGTTACGACTCCCACCACTATAGTGCTGTGTTCAGTTCGGTCCATGATGCAGCCGCAGTGGCATGTTACGACTCCCACCACTATAGTGCTGTGTTCAGTTCTGTGCATGATGCAGCCGCAGTGGCATGTTACGACTCCCACCACTATAGTGATGTGTTCAGTTCTGTGCATGATGCAGCCGCAGTGGCATGTTACGACTCCCACCACTATAGTGCTGTGTTCAGTTCGGTCCATGATGCAGCCGCAGTGGCATGTTACGACTCCCACCACTATAGTGCTGTGTTCAGTTGTGTGCAGGATGCAGCCGCAGTGGCATGTTAGGACACACGCTGCGCACCAGTGTCCATGCTATCGCTGTAACCGGCGGGAACGTGGCCAGTGGACGCTTACCGCCGCCGACCGCAGCGGCTTAAAGGGACTGTCCCGTCTTCCCAACAGTTGTCAAATGTACGCCGCTTGGGGTGCACAATATGAAGTAATTGCTGCTGAACACGATTATGACATTTGTTTCTCGCAAACAGTGCTCAATGTCATAAAACGTTAAGTTTTAATATTTGGGTTGATGACGTCATATTGAGCTCTGGAGAGCTACACAGAACTCCTTTACGCTGCCAATGTATGTACACAATTATTTCGAGATAATTCTAGCGCTTTGAATACAAAACAAACCAATTACAAAACCATTGAAACGTAGCAAATATCTCCAAGGTTCACCTTAAAGAACAAGTTGACCATCATTACCAGTTGGGTAAAGAGAGACGACGCTGTCGGTTTAGAAGCCCTATTCAAATACACATGGGCCTTATTTTTTACAGATGTCAAAATCGGACTCGAATATCTTTTTGATTAGATCATTGTGTTTGTTTTAACTGCTACCATACTTAATTTCAATGCCAAGCCATCCAAATGGCTATCTCAACTCAAATCTAATGTTAAAGGGAAATAATGATCTTTCCCACAAAAATGGAGTTAGCACTTGAAATCGCCAGACAAGACCAAAATATATTGTAAATTCATCACATTTTGCATGAAAACTTTCCTACCGAAAGATATTTCAAGTTATAGTTGATAAGCGTTCCACACTTTTAACGACCGGTACTTGCAAGTACTTTGGTCCTCATCAAACTGCGGGCTTTTCCCGTATTGTTTTTTTACGCAATGGAGTGGAAAACATATTGTGCGTTCTTTTTTTTATACAGGGTGGAGGACAAAGTCTGGTCAATTTTCAGGCGTTTCTTCCTGGTGCTTCGTGGACCCCACCCAACTAAGCATAGCTTGTTGCCGAGTAGGGACCCCGAAGGCAGCGACATTGAATGGGTGACCCTCCTATGATCTACTTATATGAAACTCATGAAAAGAAAACACATTTGACTAACTTGGACTATGTATATATATATATATATATATATATATATATATATATATATATATATATATATATATATATATATATATATATATATATATATATATATATATATATATATATATATATATATATATATATATATATATATATATATATATATATATATATATATATATATATATATATATATATATATATATATATATATATATATATATATATATATATATATATATATATATATATATATATATATATATATATATATATATATATATATATATATATATATATATATATATATATATATATATATATATATATATATATATATATATATATATATATATATATATATATATATATATATATATATATATATATATATATATATATATATATATATATATATATATATATATATATATATATATATATATATATATATATATATATATATATATATATATATATATATATATATATATATATATATATATATATATATATATATATATATATATATATATATATATATATATATATATATATATATATATATATATATATATATATATATATATATATATATATATATATATATATATATATATATATATATATATATATATATATATATATATATATATATATATATATATATATATATATATATATATATATATATATATATATATATATATATATATATATATATATATATATATATATATATATATATATATATATATATATATATATATATATATACATATATATATATATATATATATATATATCATTATCATAATTATAATTATATCATAATTATATATAATATCATAATAATCAATTAATATCATAATTATATATACTATTATGTTCTTGTACTATTATGTATACTATTCTACATATTAGTTGTTCTACATATGTATTTGAGCAGTGGTCTAAGGGAATATAATGAAACTCGTGAAGATTCTGAAGGAAGTACTCCTTAGTGATTGTCTTCATTCAAAATTTAGATAAGTCATAAACATCATTACTCACATTCTACTCAGCCCGACACTGATTCTGCAGCAGGTAGGATTTCAAATTTGACTTCAGTGTTGATAATTTCATATTATTTGCTAAGTTACATGGCTGTTGTAGTGAGTTCCATGTCTCTGGAATTAAAAATCTTGCAGTGTGTTTACGGTATGTGCATCTAGTAAAGGGAATTTCAAACATATCCTGTCTTCTGGTTACATTTACCGGTACTCTGACATTGAGGATGTCCCTTAATACAATTGGTTGTGATTTATTTATATTTTTATATGCAAATATAATGTATTTATATTTGACTATGCTATGCATAGTAAGTATTCCGATTTCTTTGAATTTGGATGTTACTGAGTCTCTAAAGTTCAACCCCATAATAGTTCTGGCTATACGTTTTTGTATCTTCAAAATGCATTGGAGGTTTGTGTCATAATTTATGCCCCATAACAGGCAGCAGTAATTGATATGAGGAAGGACAAGGCTATTATATAACAAAAGAAGGTGATTCTTTCCAAGTACCACCTTGCCCTGCTTATAATGCCTGCGATTTGACAAAGTTTTGTGTAAAGTTTCTTTATGTGTGCTTTGAAAGTCAAGTCAGAGGCAACGAGTAGTCCTAATAATTTGACTGTTGGTGTATGCTTGATAACCATATTGTGGATGTTAAGTTCGGGTAGCATTGGATTTTTCAACTTTGACAAGACCTGGAAGCTGGTTTGATCAACATTGAGCTTCAGTTTGTTACTTGCGAACCATGTTTGTATTCTCTGAAGCTCACAATTCATTTTAGCTTCCAGATTCTCATAGTTTTGATCACTTAAGAATATATTAGTATCATCTGCAAATGTAATGACTTTCATATTTTGTGATATACTATTTAGATAATTTATGTAAATTAAAAACAGCAGATCCCTGAGGACAGATCCCTGAGGTATACCACATGTGATTTGTCTGGGTGTTGATAATTAATAATTCATTTTTACTTTTTGGGTTCTATTTGTCATGTAATCTTCAATGAGTTCTGCACATTTCCCCCTCATCCCATACTGTGATAGTTTATTCACAAGCAATGCATGATTGCCACCGTCAAATGTTTTTTTTGTGTCTATACATACTCCAATGGCATGTTTATCATCCTCAAGGGCTTTGGTAACAAAGTCCACGAAGTGGATCAAGGCATGTTCAGTAGAATGTTGTTGTCTGAACCCAAATTGTGTGGGAGAAATGATGTTTTGTGATTCTAAGAAATTATACATTCTCCTGTATATTACTTTTTCAAAGATTTTAGATATGTTGGAGAGAATTTAAATTGGTCTATAGTTCTGAGGAATTGTTCTATCTCCACTTTTGAATATGGGTATGACAAAAGCTGATTTGAGATTATTTGGAAATTTACCCTGTGTCATGCTTAGGTTAATGACATGTGCCAAAGGTTTTAATCAGATGAGAGTCATCAGAATCATCGGATGTATTGATTAAAACATGACAGAGCATTCGGGTTGTACCCGAATGCACATGTAAATATTTTTTCCCATTTTGTATATTTAGATCGTCATTTCAAGGAGAAAGTCGAACAAAAACTTACTTAATTATTTGCAATGCTCCTTGCTAAAGCACTACGTGATATTCCAGAAGTTAGTAAAGATGGATATTACTTTTTGAACCACCACAAACTGCTGTTTTTTATCTTTCTATACTACTTGACCTACACCTTTTATTAATGCCGAATCGGCGTCTGTTCAGCTCAACTCGGCAGATCGCATTTATGCCGTCAGCCAGCATATACGGTTTGACATAGTGCCTCTCACATCGGCGTAACACACTCCCGCGGCAAAGGGCATTGGAAATATGCAAAGTGTACCGTGTCAACACTGGTCACTGGATTCTGACAAATTGCAATGGAGCTGACAGCGTTCATCAGATATAGGCAAGTTTTAGTTGACTTAGGCAAGCGTCATTCAGTTTCGTTGACGGCAAAATGGAAATTTAGAAAGTTTTAATTATGTTTTTTTCCATTCCGTGTAGGTTCGCAATAGCCGTTTTCACGATGGTTATTTTATTGCATTGGTACCATCCGTAAAGTACCACATTCCTGAAGGACCTAATCTAGTTTATTATGTACCGTTTAGTTTAATCGGTTTTGCATCAGACCTTGCGAGATACTTATTTGATCTACGTTGCAGAAACTCAGGTGCCACTCAGGTGAACACTCAGGTGCCGGGCTACGGCAACGTAGTCGCTTCCATTCCAGGTCTGTATGATCCGCTCGCGGTCCTCCGCGCAAACAGCACGGTGACGTCACGGCATCTTGACGCTGAATAGCGTAGCAATGTTGACCTGACTTGAGGTCATTTGGTGTATCGGAACAGGCAATGACTGTCAGGATCTGCTGCCTAGGTGACGCTACTGATCAACATAATGTCTTTACAGAATGACCTAGAGCAACACGTAATTCATTTGTACTTTCGGGTTAGTTCCCATGTATCTGTTTGATATACAAATAATATATTTTCCACCAAGGAAATCAATTTTACATTGCCTAAATTAATTAAGAATTGGCCAAACAAAATGCAATGCAACGCAACTAACGTCCATGTCGATAATGTAACGTAAATGCAATGTAACGTCCATGCAATGTAACGTCCAAAATGCAATGTAACGTCTATGTCGATATTGGATACCCCTGCCGATGTTCATTGACGCTGTTCGAATGTGAGCAGATCTATTCTGATTTAATTAAATGTGTCCAAGTGTTAAAAGAGTGTCTAAATTCGAGTGTGCCTGACGATATGACTTGCCCTATGCCACGTTCGGTTGAACAAATGCCGATTCGCATTCAGAAAACGTGTACTTGTTGCTAGGTGAAGCAGTGACAAACAATACGGATTTGGCAAGTGGCACTATTAATGAGTGTGAAATATCCATATTTGTCACATAATTAGTAAAGCCATTACCGTTTTATATGAATAATTTGCCTGGGGACATATCTTCGCCATCACGCTATCGCTACCACGCTGCGGCACTGCACAATGATAAGGCTGTGAAGTGAAGTTTGTGCCTAACCTCCGGTTTTGCATCTCAGAATGTTGAATGGTGACGATGTTGGATTAGAGGTGACAAAACGTGGACTCGAGGGCCCGGTCTCTAGACCCAGTCTGGACCCAGTTGGTCCCAGACTGGATCCCGCCAAATGATACCGGGTACAGACTAGGTCCAACTTATGTTTCATGCTGGTTTCACGCAAGTAGGAACACTGCTATGCAGATTTCTCAATATTAGTTGAGAGACAACATTTTGCTAGTTGGGTCCAAACTTGTTGGGTCCAAACTAGCTGGGTCCAAACTTGTTGGGTCCAAACTAGCTGGGTCCAAACTTGTTGGGTCCAAACTAGCTGGGTCCAAACTTGCCTGACACTGGTTATAACTGGTTATAACTTGCCTGGCACTGGTTATAACTGGTCCAGTTTGCAGCGACTGAGTCGAGTCTGGGTCCAAAAATATCAACTTTTGCCACGTCTATTTTGCATATAGTGGTGGAGTGGAATATGTCGATGAAATTTATTCCACCGAATGTACAGCACTACAGCATCATCATCTACCCACTTAGTGGCACGTCTACCAAAGCTTCCGTTCCTCGTCTCTCGTCACTGGTCTTTCGTCTCTCGCGTCTCTTGCCTCATATCTTGTAGCTCGTATCTCATATCCCAATCTCCCGTCTCCCGTCCCCATCTCCCATTTCCCATCTCCCGTCTCACATTTACGATCTCCCATCTCCCTTCTACCATCTCCCATCTCCCATCTCCCGTCTCCCGTCTCCCGTCTCCCGTCTCCCGTCTCCCGTCTCCCGTCTCCCGTCTCCCGTCTCCCGTCTCCCGTCTCCCGTCTCCCGTCTCACGTCTCCCATCTCCCATCTCCCATCTCCCATCTCTCGTTTCACGTCTCCCGTCTCCCGTCTCCCATTTCCCATTTCCCATCTCCCATCTCCCATTTCCCATTTCCCATCTCCCATCTCCCATTTCCCGTCTCCCGTCTGACCGTGAGCTCAGGGCACGGTTCATGAACAGGGCTTTAGCCTCCGACGCTCCTCATGAACAGAGCTTTAGCCCCCGACGCTCCTCATGAACAGAGCTTTAGCCTCCGACGCTCCACATGAACAGAGCTTTAGCCTCCGACGCTCCTCATGAACAGAGCTTTAGCCTCCGACGCTCCTCATGAACAGAGCTTTAGACTCCGACGCCCCTCATGAACAAAGCTTTAGCATCCGACGCTCCTCATGAACAGAGCTTTAGCCTCCGACGCTCCTCATGAACAGAGCTTTAGAATCCGACGCTCCTCATGAACAGAGCTTTAGCCTCCGACGCTCCGCTGCCATCATGAACAGAGCTTTAGCCTCCGACGCTCCGCTGCCATCAGGTCCCGACCTGAATCCAGACTCTGCCCCGGAGTCCAGTCCGGAGTCCAGACCGGATTCCGGGCCGGAGTCCAGTCCGGAGTCCGGACCGGATTCCGGACCGGAGTCCAGTCCGAAGTCCGTCCGCACGCACGTCACTGGTAATGACTTCCGGGCACGCTCGACGCAGAGGCGGAGTCAGTCATCGACCGGGGGGAGGGACAGGGGCGGAGTTAGTCACAGCGGGGGGAGGGACAGGGCAGGGGCGGAGGTAGTCACAGCCGGGGGGAGGGGGCAGGGGGGGGGGGGGGGGCAGGGCGGAGTCAGTTGTGGAATGGAGGAAGTAGAGAGGAGTTAGCCACGGACCGGAAGGGCAGATGGGGAACATTGCCGGAGTCGGAAATGGGACGGGAAGGGAAAGGGACATTGCAGGCACGGGAGGCAGATCAAATGCCAGAGCGGTGGGACGATCGCGGAAGAATTGAAAATAAGCTTATAATGAATTAATCTAACAAAACTGCGATAAAGGGATAAGAATAAGGCATTAGTTGAAGTTGTGTTACTGTCGCTTAACAAAAACATTGGCGCGAAGGCCGAATATAAATACAAAGGTCCGTATTTGTCCGTAATTCAGTTCATGGCGGCGTATACGGAGTTCCGCTATTGGGGCGATTGTTTCACGATGTTCAGTACCTCCGTCCTCCATCAACCGTATTGGCATTGCCTTGAAGGATACACACACGACACAAGTGTGTTGCAATGGGTATAACTTACCCGCGAGCTGGAAAAAAAAACGTTGGTTCGTGCTGCTGCAGGGCAACTTCGCTATTTGTTTTCACTTCTTGAATTTACCACGCTTTCGAAAATAACAAGTGAAGTTTGACGTCTGTGTTACCTTTAGAGATGATGCGTCGCCGTTCGTTTGATTTGGTGCTAGCATGCAGTTTATATAGCGTTTCGCTTACAATGTCCATTGAGCTTGTCACCATGTAATCGCTGATGCATAGACAAAGACGCTATTTCCACGCACTCCTTTCTATGTTTCGCCCTTATTGGCTGCAGTGCCATGCGGCGTCATTCGGAGTACCGTTAGGACATGAACATGAACATGCACATTTGGTGGGCGTGCGGTCCCACCCGCTGCGCGTGCACTGTGCACGTGCGTCGTGCAACGTGCACCAATCGTGAAAGCGTCCATGGCCCGCGCGCCCGGGCCGGCGCAGCCGCCTGGCCGGGTAGGCTGTACCTGAAAAGCAGACGCGAGTTTCACCAGCGTTCGACTGCTGAACTCGGCGCGACGGTGCTGCCGCGCGGTGGACAGACGGTGAACTAGGCCAGCAGACGCCGCGCCAGTGGCTCTCAAACGTGCGGGTTGCAACCTTGGCGGCTTGGGCCGGTTCAGTGTTATTGAGCGGCCTCGGTTCGTGTTTTCCTCTACCCCTACATGAATTCCTTCCATCCAACACCATTCTGTCTCCAGTTCAGTCATCTGGCGAAACTGGCGTTCCCCGTCCACAGCAGTCTCCGCCTTTCGTCGTCCGCCGGTGCATCCGAGTTGTGAACCCCTGAGTGCGCGGCCGCGCGGGCCGGCTGGGCGTCCTTGGACCATGAGTCTGCGGCGGCGGAGGCGGCGGCGGCGGCGACGCACGCGACAACGCCCGCTCGCCGCCAGATGGCAGCTGCGTATGGGCACCGCCGCCTCCGCCACCGCCGCCGCCCCCGCCCCCGCCCCCGCCCCCGCCCCCGCCACCGCCACCGCCGCCGCCGCTAGGCACCGCCGCCGACACCGACACCGCCGCCGCCGACACCGACACCGACACCGACACCGACACCGACACCGACACCGACACCGACACCGACACCGACACCGCCGCCGCCGCCGCCGCCGCCGACACCGACACCGACACCGACACCGACACCGACACCGACACCGACACCGACACCGCCGCCGCCGACACCGCCGCCGCCGACACCGACACCGACACCGACACCGACACTGACACCGCCGCCGCCGCCGCCGACACCGACACCGCCGCCGCCGACACCGCCTCCGCCTCCGCCTCCGCCTCCGCCTCCGCCTCCTCCGCCGCCGCCACCGCCGCCACCGCCGCCGCCGCCACCGACACCGACACCGACACCGACACCGACACCGACACCGACACCGACACCGACACCGACACCGACACCGCCGCCGCCGCCGCCGCCGCCGACACCGACACCGACACCGACACCGCCGCCGCCGACACCGACACCGACACCGACACCGACACCGACACCGACACCGCCGCCGCCGCCGCCGACACCGACACCGACACCGACACCGACACCGCCGCCGCCGACACCGCCTCCGCCGACACCGCCTCCGCCTCCGCCTCCGCCTCCGCCTCCGCCTCCGCCTCCGCCTCCGCCTCCGCCACCGCCACCGCCGCCGCCGCCGCCGCCGCCGCCACCGCCGCCGCCGCCACCGCCGCCACCGCCGCCACCGCCGCCACCGCCGCCACCGCCGCCACCGCCGCCACCGCCGCCGCCACCGCCGCCGCCGCCGCCACGGCCGCCACCGCCGCCACCGCCGCCACCGCCGCCGCCGCCACGGCCGCCACCGCCGCCACCGCCGCCACCGCCGCCACCGCCGCCACCGCCGCCACCGCCGCCGCCGCCGCCGCCGCCGCCGCCGCCGCCGCCGCCGCCTCCGCCTCCGCCTCCGCCTCCGCCTCCGCCGCCGCCGCCACCGCCGCCGCCGCCGCCGCCGCCGCCGCCGCCGCCGCCGCCGCCGCCGCCGCCGCCGCCGCCGCCGCCATCGCCGCCGCCGCCGCCTCCTCCTCCGCCGCCGCCGCCGCCGCCGCCGCCGCCGCCGCCGCCGCCGCCGCCACCGCCGCCACCGCCGCCGCCGCCGCCTCCTCCTTCTCCTCCGCCGCCGCCGCCGCCGCCGCCGCCGCCGCCGCCGCCGCCGCCGCCGCCGCCGCCACCGCCACCGCCACCGCCACCGCCACCGCCACCGCCACCGCCACCGCCACCGCCACCGCCCCGCCGCCGCCGCCGCCGCCGCCGCCACCGCCGCCGCCGCCGCCGCCGCCGCCGCCGCCGCCGCCGCCGCCGCCGCCGCCGCCGCCGCCGCCGCCGCCGCCGCCACCGCCACCGCCACCGCCACCGCCGCCGCCACCGCCGCCGCTGCCTCCGCCGCCGCCGACACCGCCTCCGCCTCCGCCGCCGCCGACACCGCCGCCGCCGCCGCCGCCGCCGCCGCCGCCGCCGCCGCCAGGCCGGGTCGGTACGGGTTGTGATGCGGCAGCACGTAACGGCCAACGGGCTGCCGGTGATCATTTGTATACCGACCGGGTGTATAGGTTAGGTAGGACAAACAAGGAGGAAAAAACGCTGCCGGTGGCATGCGGAATGAATGCACATGTTTGGTGCTGTCCTCCCGAGAAGTAATGTGGAACTATCGCTGGAATAATGTATGCAATCATGACGTGCATCGGAAGCATCAGCTAGAAACTAATGCTGAGGGTCCCCAGTTTCGGAAGAAGCGTTCTTTTTCCAGCTTACGTGCATCGGGTAAATCAGGTAGACAATATAGATGTTGCTCTCCGAGTTGGAATGGAACGTTTTTCCCCAGCTTATTTGTTTGCTTATTTGTTTATTTGCAACATCGCCAACTGGGAAAACTTCACTTAAAGGAAATAGTTCACCTTCGGACATTTTTTCAGAACACGATTTTATTATATTTTTTGATACAGTTTCTTTTTTTCTTTTTAAAAATGGTCCTACATCGCGCCAATTCAAACAAGAAAGTTGTAAATTATTGATTTTATGGTGTGCGTTATTGGTCTGCGCATGCTCCATGGCAGTGCTGGCACTTTCAGACGGTACGGTATATCATATATGCGCCGTATTCCTTCGCCACAAAGTCAAATATATTCGGCAGGAGAGTCTTTTCAGCCAATACAAGTTCCAGATCAGGATTTCTCAACACGGGCTACAAAACTGCTATTTCAGTTCAAAACCCATGTTGAAGGTGAACTATTTCCTTTAAAGGGAATGTTTCACCTTTGTATTGTTTTGAACTGTGATAGCCATTATCTTTGGCCGTTATTGAAATGTCGAAAATACTAAGGTTATTTTCCCCCAAACTTAGCCGTGTTTAAGCAATTTAATTTCTCATTGGCAAAATGGGGTGTAGGCTAGTGCTGCCGCTGATTGGCTGACAGCCACTTTGTCAGCCAATCAGCGGCGGTTTCTAGCTCAATAATGACGTCATCATCCCAAATTAAAAACCTTAATTTGTATAAAGTTGAGTGACTTTTCGAGAGATAAAAAATATCACTCGTTTTCAGCAGCATTTACTTCATATTTTCGACTACAACCAGCGTATATTTGACAACTTTCAGAAAGGTGAAACATTCCCTTTAAAGGGATATTGCCACCCCGCAGGCCAATATGGAGTTTTTGGTGTGTATCGGTGGATTAAGCGTGTCCGATTTCACCTGCAAAATTTAGTTCCCGAAACTCCCCCCATTAGATCAACAAAATACATTTGCACCACTCATGATTGGCACACATTCGTAAAATTGGAGTCGTCTCATCACTATTTAGAATCACTTCTTTGCGGACTATTATTTGCTTTTGAATATTGCAAACTCAACATCACCATTCCGTCAGTGCACTTTAAAATTAAAATGCGTTTACAGTTAATTATATTTTCAACAACCATGGCATCTTTCATAATAAAACATGAATAAAACAGCAAGAATGGCTATGGCTCGACCTTGGGGCCGTAGGAGATTTGTGACCAATACCTTATAACACATATACTTTTCAAGGTCAAGTCTCGGCGAATTCGGACGCTTTGGCTTTGGGTGGGCGCCAATTTCACAGCCAAATTGGATGAGAGCGGCCATCATGAATCTAATACTGATGACAGCTGGGACCAACGTTTTGGAGTCAGAAAAAATGCCGATACCCTGCTTCAGGTGCTGCAGGAGCAAGCTTGAGCTTGGGCATGCACGATTGTTGATCCCAACCTTTCATTTAAGTTGCTTTTTAGAAATCCTCCGGAGGTGGCAATATCCCTTTAAAGGGATTATACGGGTTTCCGTCCTGAAAGTAAATGCACTCTTTTGCAGTTGTATGAGCTTTTAACACGTTTAAGACATATAACAAGGACCTCAATGGTCATTTAGTCCATTATTTCAGCAATTATCAGCGTTAAAACTTGGGCGTTTTTCGAGACTAGTATCAGATGAGTACTTGATCGGCACTACTGTCCACCACTTTTATCTTGAGATCAATTTGAGAGTTTTGAATTATCTGCAAGTCCTACACTGGATCACAGTATTATTATGCAATTCAAAACTGAAGGGACTTTGTATTACTACACACTGTTCGTTGAGGTTTTGAGTTGTGGTTTTCTTTTCTCTGGCATTTAGCGTTGAGAATTTGGTGGTGGCGTATTCATTTTTTGGCACGAAAATTCATGAAAAATATAGAATTTTATGGGAAAACTAGGCAACTGCTGGTGTCGTTGGAACAAAACAAGTTTATTTTCTTTCAAATATTGCTTATTTTACCGGAAATATGCCATAAGTGAGGTGTTTTTATTAGCATAAAAGAGATGACTGGCTCTGCCTCAGTCGGTCCTGCAGAAAATACGCGGTGGCATCACCGCGCATTTTGGAATGTCCTTACATGCAGAAGAGGTCAATTCCAGAAAAATGTGGCTACCGTGGGACTTCTACCACCTTTATAAGTACGTTTTACTATGTAACTCAATTATTATGGGAAAAACCCGTATAATCCCTTTAAGGCGGCAGCACACTGCGCATTCGGCGCCCGACATCACCGCAAAATTCCGCCATGGAAAATCGCGGCGACACCGCGGAATATTGTCCTTGTTCCGGCGGATTCGGCGCTGTCTGCTCGCGGGATTCCACCCCGCCGACCTACAGCATGTCGCAACCTGTCCCTGCAGCCTGCCCCAAAGTAAATTAATGATGGTCATTTTTCGACGAAGATGTAAGTTTAGATCCACGAAACTTTGACAGAATAAATTTCACGCGCGGCAAGAACATGCTGTGCAAAATTTGTACCTCTATCTTGCGTAGATTCGCCACTGTTAGCCTGATCAATTTGTACGGTCCGCGGTTCCGCGGCGTTCAGTCGCGGAAAAAGCTCGTACGTACCAGCCTTTTTCCGCCATTCCGCCAGCGGACACTCGGCGTGTTTAGCTTGCGTTTTTCATTCGGCTTGCGTTTCGGCTGCCGCGGACGCGGAAAATCACTAAAAATGAGCGGAAGATCGTAGCGATGCCATGGAGTCCGCGCGCTGAATGGTCTAGTGACTGGTGTAGAGCCCTTCATGGAATGGGAATCCCCATGGAACCCATGGATCGTGATGTTAATGGGTGGAAATGTGGCCATTTTTGGAAATGTAACGGGTTGGAACGGTTTTTGGGACAGACCATATATTTTTTAGCACCACAAAAATGAAATATGCTGAAACGGGTGAGAATGGGAGCCGCATCAATTATTAATTCGGATTGTAACGGGTTTGGGTGGCTGGCTGAATGGGCTGGAACGGGATGGGGGCTGAAAAAGTGTCCCATGAAGGGCTCTAGTCTAGTGTGCTGCCGCCTTTACAGGTGAAGTCATTGTTTAAAACACTTATCTAACACTTACTTATCATCAACACCTGCTGTTTTAATGTGCACGGGCTGCTTTATTCTCTGCGTATTCTCGCGGTCCTGTGCGAGCAACAGGCGTCCCTCACAGGGTTTCTTGGAAGGAATCCTAGCAATAATATTTCGGAGGAGCGGAGGAGCGGCTACAGGCACCTATTCAGCTTCTGCAGCCTCGGATATATCGTCTCCTGGTTTGAGGCTAGCGGCCATCTTCTGCAGCCTCGGATATATCGTCTCCTGGTTTGAGGCTAGCGGCCATCTTCTGCAGCCTCGGATATATCGTCTCCTGGTTTGAGGCTAGCGGCCGTCTTCTGCAGCCTCGGATATATCGTCTCCTGGTTTGAGGCTAGCGGCCATCTTCTGCAGCTTCGGATATATCGTCTCCTGGTTTGAGGCTAGCGGCCGTGCTCTGCAGTCTCGGATATATCGTCTACTGGTTTGAGGCTAGCGGCCATCTTCTGCAGCCTCGGATATATCGTCTCCTGGTTTGAGGCTAGCGGCCGTGTTCTGCAGCCTCGGATATATCGTCTCCTGGTTTGAGGCTAGCGGCCGTGTTCTGCAGCCTCGGATATATCGTCTCCTGGTTTGAGGCTAGCGGCCGTCTTCTGCAGCCTCGGATATATCGTCTCTGGTTTGAGGCTGGCTGCCGTCTTCTGCAGCCTCAGATATATCGTCTCCTGGTTTGAGGCTAGCGGCCGTCTTCTGCAGCCTCAGATATATCGTCTCCTGGTTTGAGGCTAGCGGCCGTGTTCTGCAGTCTCGGATATATCGTCTCCTGGTTTGAGGCTAGCGGCCGTCTTCTGCAGCCTCGGATATATCGTCTCCTGGTTTGAGGCTAGCGGCCGTCTTCTGCAGCCTCGGATATATCGTCTCCTGGTTTGAGGCTAGCGGCCGTCTTCTGCAGCCTCGGATATATCGTCTCCTGGTTTGAGGCTGGCGGCCGTGTTCTGCAGCCTCGGATATATCGTCTCCTGGTTTGAGGCTAGCGGCCGTCCTCTGTAGCCTCGGATATATCGTCTCCTGGTTTGAGGCTAGCGGCCGTCTTCTGCAGCCTCGGATATATCATCTCCTGGTTTGAGGCTGGCGGCCGTGTTCTGCAGCCTCAGATATATCGTCTCCTGGTTTGAGGCTAGCGGCCGTCTTCTGCAGCCTCAGATATATCGTCTCCTGGTTTGAGGCTAGCGGCCTTCTTCTGCAGCCTCAGATATATCGTCTCCTGGTTTGAGGCTAGCGGCCGTCTTCTGCAGCCTCAGATATATCGTCCCCTGGTTTGAGGCTAGCGGCCGTCTTCTGCAGCCTCGGATATATCGTCTCCTGGTTTGAGGCTAGCGGCCGTCTTCTGCAGCCTCAGATATATCGTCTCCTGGTTTGAGGCTAGCGGCCTTCTTCTGCAGCCTCGGATATATCGTCTCCTGGTTTGAGGCTAGCGGCCATCTTCTGCAGCCTCGGATATATCGTCTCCTGGTTTGAGGCTGGCGGCCGTCTTTAGCGGTGGAGGACGAGGAATGCACGTCGAAGTTCACCGATCCTGGATCGATCCAGACAGATCCAGGAGGGGTGTTCTCCGATCCTGGATCGATCCAGACAGATCCAGACGGAGGTCTCATCCCAAAGACATCTAGGATACCTGCTTCTTTTTTTCTTTTGTTCATGGACTGTTTTGGAGATATCGCCAAAACAGATCGCGTGGTAGAGCTTGCTACACGTCTTGATTTAAAGATGAACTAAGCTAATTCAAGGAAACGGATGCAATTTAAAATGCTTCTTAATACCCAAGCAAACGTTTAAGCTTTCTGTTAATTTTTTACCGATTTACTGATTTTGCCGAAGTTGCTATCCAACTTGTAAACAGTAAACAGTTTTTTAACATTCTGGATCAGCCAATGACCGGGATCTAGACGTCCGCTGGGCGCCTTTCGAGCGTCTGCTGGTAGACCGCTGGACGCCTTTCGGGCGTCTGCTGGTAGACCGCTGGGCGCCTTTCGGGCGTCTGCTGGTAGACCGCTGGGCGCCTTTCGGGTGTCTGCTGGTAGACCGCTGGGCGCCTTTCTGGCGTCTGCTGGTAGACCGCTGGGCGCCTTTCGGGCGTCTGCTGGTAGACCGCTGGGCGCCTTTCGGGCGTCTGCTGGTAGACCGCTGGGCGCCTTTCTGGCGTCTGCTGGTAGACCGCTGGGCTCCTTTCGGGCGTCTGCTGGCAGACCGCTGGACGTCCGCTGGGCGGGGAGCGGAGACGCTGCATTCCATGCAACAATGAGGAGCCGTGCGTTGCAGTGAGCGGCAGTGAGTTGCATTATTTCACGCGCCGGCGCCGTGGGCCATGGGGAGTCCTCACGTGCCGGCGCCATGGGGGGTCCTCACGTCCCGGCGCCATGGGGGATCCTCACCGCCCACCGACGTGAAACGCTGGTCAGAAGCCCGGCACGCCGCCGACGGCATGGAATTCTACGCGCCACTTCCTGGTCTGCAGGAGATAAACGAATTAGGATGCGCGGCACGTGTCAAAGTTCTGCGCGTCACGTGCCAAAGTTCTGCGCGTCACGTGCCAAAGTCGTATGCCCTGCGTATGTCTGCATTTTCAGTTTTCTCATCACAGAAATCACCCAGTGGTTTGAGTACCAATTTTTCATTTGGAATTAAGATTTGAGGTAGATATTATGTGGACTGCCTGTCAGGAACGGACTTATTGTATTTCAGTTTAAAGATGAATTACTGAACTGGCACGATATATTTGTGCGTATCCGTTCCGGCCCGTGTGTGGCTTTATGTCGGTAATGTGCTGCTGTGGTCTTAGCAGGTGTGGTCTTAACAGGTCTTAACACGACATGGTGTGGAGCCGGCAACTGGCGCCATCTAGGCAAGCGACATATGTCACGTTTTGTTTATATATATATATATATATATATATATATATATATATATATATATATATTAATATATGTGTGTGTGTGTGTGTGTGTGTGTGTGTGTGTGTGTGTGTGTGTGTGTGTGTGTGTGTGTGTGTGTGTGTGTGTGTGTGTGTGTGTGTGTGTGTGTGTGTGTGTGTGTGTGTGTGTGTGTGTGTGTGTGTGTGTGTGTGTGTGTGTGTGTGTGTGTGTGTGTGTGTGTGTGTGTGTGTGTGTGTGTGTGTGTGTGTGTGTGTGTGTGTGTGTGTGTGTGTGTGTGTGTGTGTGTGTGTGTGTGTGTGTGTGTGTGTGTGTGTGTGTGTGTGTGTGTGTGTGTGTGTGTGTGTGTGTGTGTGTGTGTGTGTGTGTGTGTGTGTGTGTGTGTGTGTGTGTGTGTGTGTGTGTGTGTGTGTGTGTGTGTGTGTGTGTGTGTGTGTGTGTGTGTGTGTGTGTGTGTGTGTGTGTGTGTGTGTGTGTGTGTGTGTGTGTGTGTGTGTGTGTGTGTGTGTGTGTGTGTGTGTGTGTGTGTGTGTGTGTGTGTGTGTGTGTGTGTGTGTGTGTGTGTGTGTGTGTGTGTGTGTGTGTGTGTGTGTCAGGCAATATGATGGCTCAATTGAGCCTTTTATCGATTGACGCATCTAGAACGTCCAAAAACGTCGTTTTGAAGAACTGTCTCAAAACTCGTCTGACTGTGCTTTTGCAAACAAAGTCGTGTCGTGCCGAGCCGAAGGTGGGACGTTTTAGGGGAGGTTGGGTTGGGACGACCCCTATTTTTTTCCTCTCGAGAATTGGCGGCGTGCAGCACCACCGTTTCTGGCACAGCTGTTTCGGCATGAATTGCGCACCTTAAGTAAACATTTTGACTAGGGTCATATCAGTTGAGGTCACCAGGTCACGCCAAGTGCCCCCGCCCCACCTCCAAAGAAGTTTGTGGTCGAGCCACAGCCACAGTGTTTGACTGAGCGATGTGACAATTTCGACATGAATTTAGACGAGCTATCTAACGGTATTTGTGGATTTTACCTAATCCTCACTGGAGCCGAGTTCGGGGTGGGGGCGTCAGATGTCTCCCCTAGCACGACTAAGCTGGCGCCGAGCACCGGCAGGTCGCGGGTTAAGAACTGCTTTAAAATAAATTATACCTTGTATAAGCTGCTTGAATCTTCCTTCAGGAAATGTGTTAATGTTCGACCGATTTAGTTGTATTGGTAAAGCTCTGGCGCCGGTGGACCCCTTCGCTCCGTTCCTGTTCGGTCCCCCAAATCGTAAAAAAAATCGACATCACAGGTGTGGACCTTCGATGATGTGTGTGTTTAAATTTATCATATTATTCTACAAATTTATTTTTTTACACTTCTGTTTGCCATCATCATGCTGAAAATGTAGCAGTACTTATTAATAGGTACGCTTAATAAGGTACGTAGGAAACGGGGGGGGCACGGCCATAGCCCCCTGAGCAAACCAATTTACACTAGATAAAATGCGATTTTGATGCCGACCCGACCCTACCCCCTCCCCAGTCAACAACATTTGGCTGAGCAGCGAAATATGATTCTACCACTGACTTGCCCCCCCCCCCCCCCCCCCCCCCTGATACAAATCCTGGCTACGTGCCTGCGCTTAACCATATGCCTTGGCAGCATGTTTTTCTCGAATTGCCCCCCCCCCCCCCCCCAGTGAGAATTTCTCAGCCGAGGCCCTGCCGGATGCCAAGTGTGCGAAATTTATTCAGTCAATTTATTTCCCTCCTTAGCAACTGTATTTATATACGAATATATCGTATCAACCACTGCAACTATTATGGCTATAGGTTTTATCTTGCCGTCTAAGATGCAATACCAAAATATGTGGTTTCAGCACAAAATGCATGTTTATATTGGCTCCTTTGGGCCTCTCGATGTAAATTTACGAGGCGAAGGGGGTATTCCGGTGGATCGCTTATCAAAGATGCTACTTAAGATCTATATATTCTCATAGATCCCTCGAATAGTTTCCAAACAGATCCCAGACCTTGGTGGATCCGAGATCCAAATCCGAGATCTGAGATACAGATCCACGATCCAAATCCGATATCCAATTAAGAGATCTAATTCGAGCTCCATATCCGTACTCCAAATCCGAGATCCAAATCCGAGATACAAATCCGAGTTTGAGATCCAGACCCAGATTCGATATCTCTGGACGGGATTTCTGATCAGTTTTTTTTTTGGGGGGGACTTACTATTTTGAATGATAGCTATTAAGCTGCCGATGAGCTGTGTAGCCGCCCTGAAGCAGTTTCGTGGAAGTTAGCGAGTTTCGTGCGCTGGAAGTTGGCGAGTTTTGACCACCGGAAGTTGTCCAGTTCCGTGCCCGTTCCCACGCGACGGCCCGACTGCGCGCCTGACGTTTCTCACGACTCCACGCCAACGGAAACGAACACCGGAAGTGAAGTGTATACCGGAAGTGACCTTGCGGTGTGGTTATCTCGTGGTACGATGCCCGTATGGTTGAAGTCGTGACGGGCAATGCAAAAATCACGACCCTATTGACAGAGCTGCGAGATATTTGAATAGGTCACGTTGAGTGTATGTCTCCCGAGATTCTCCCTGGTTCCTGGGAACGCGGTGACCAGTAAGTCCTGGTTGCTTCTTGGAGTGCTGGTGTGGTGCTGCTCCCATGGATGCAAACGTGATGGCGTTTGTTTGCTACGATGACGTCATAGGTTTTAGATGTCCAACTCTGCGCCCGTGTTAAAGGGATGTTGCCACCTCCGGATGATTTCTAAAAAAACAACTTAAAGGGATATTGCCACCTTGCAAGCCAATATGGAGTTTTTGGTGTGTATCGGTAGATTAAACGTGTCCGATTTCACCTGCAAAATTTGGTTCCCGAAACTCCCCCCATTAGATAAAAAAATACATTTGCACCACTCATGATTGGCACACATTCGTAAAATTGGAGTAGCCTCATCACTATTTAGAATCACTTCTTTGCGGACTATGATTTGCTCTTGAATATTGCAAACTCAACATCACCATTCCGGCAGTGCACTTTACAATTATAATGCGTATACAATTAATTATATTTTCAACATCCATAGCATCTTTCATAATAAAACATGAATAAAACAGCAAGAATGGCTATGGCTCGACCTTGGGGCCGTAAGAGATATGTGACCAATTCCTTATAACACATATACTTTTCAAGGTCAAGTCTCTGCGAATTCGGATGCTTCAGCTTTGGGCGGGCGCCAATTTCACAGTCAAACTGGATGAGAGCGGCCATCAATAATCTAATACTGATCACAGCTGGGGCTTGGGACCAACGTTTTGGAGTCAGAAAAAAATGCCGATACCCTGCTTTAGGTGCTACAGGAACAAGTTTGAGCCTGAGCATACACGATTGTTGATCCCCACCATTCATTTAAGTTGCTTTTTAGAAATCCTCCGGAGGTGGCAATATCCCTTCAAATGAATGGTGGGGATCAGCAATCGTGTATGCTCAAACTCAAACTTGCTCCTGCAACACCTAAAGCAGGGTATCGGCAATTTATTTTTAAATTTATTTATGACTCCAAAACGTTGGTCCCAACTGTACTCAGTACTAGATTCATGATGGCCGCTCTCATCCAGTTTGGCTGTGAAATTGGCGCCCGCCCAAAGCCGAAGCGTCCGAATTCGCCGAGACCTGACATTGAAAAGTCTATCTGTGTTATAAAGTATTGGTCACAAATCTCCTACGGCCCCAAAGTCGAGCCATAGCCATTCTTGCTGTTTTATTCATGTTTTATTATGGAAGGTATGGTTGTTGAAAATATAATTAACTGTATACGCATTTTAATTTTAAAGTGCACTGACGGAATGGTGCTGTTGAGTTTGCAATATTCAAAAGCAAATCATAGTCCGCAAATAAGTGATTCTAAATAGTGATGAGGCGACTCCAATTTTACGAATGTGTGTCAATCATGAGTGGTTCAAATGTATTTTTTGATCTAATGGAAGAGTTTCGGGAACCAAATTTTGCAGGTGAAATCGGACACGCTTAATCGAACGATACACACCAAAAACTCCATATTGGCCTGCGAGGTGGCAATATTCCTTTAACAGCTGCACACATGATATGAAGGAGGGGGTTTCACACTCGCAGTCATATCATAGTCCCTTTTCACAAAATAATCGACGGAGAGTCATCATCGACATGTTGTAGTTCCTGCGATTCTGGTTTATTATATATTTTTGTAAGCGTTTGGATGAATTAAATATTCTCTGCACTTAAAGGGAAATAATGACCTTTTTCCACAAAAATGGAGTTAGCACTTGAAATCGCCAGACGAGACCAAAATATATTGTAAATTCATCACATTTTGCATGAAAACTTTCCTACCGAAAGATATTTCAAGTTAAAGTTGATAAGCGTTCCACACTTTAAACGACCGGTACTTGCAAGTACTTTTGGTCCTCATCAAACTGCGGGCTTTTCCCGTATTGTTTTTTTACGCAATGGAGTGGAAAATATATTGTGCGTTCTGCTTGTTGTGATTATATGCCCGGCGATCTTCTAAAACTAACAGCGATTGGAAAAAGTGGCAATAAAATCGGAAGCTCATCGATGCACATCAACGGCGGCATAGTTAGTGGTTGCGACCCTCAATTTTTGAAAATAAATTCATTTGTTTTCAACATTAGGAGTATTGTATAATTTGTATGTGGCTGTATATAACACTATGCTTTATATTATCATGAAAAATAATATTTTTTCCCCCAAAAACTAACAAACAATAACACAAAACTGGCAATTAAATCGGAAGCTCATCGATGCACATCGACGGCGACCTATTTAGCGTCGGCGATTTGTTTACAAAGCATTGTCATGCTTCTCGGCGCACTTAACCATTGTGGCGAGTTGTTGCTAGTAGCGCTTCCGTTCTCCATGGCAACCAGGCGTGAGCCAATGAAAAGCCAGAACGTATTCCCTTTCTGGCTTTTGATTGGCTGACGCCTGGTTGCCATGGAGAACGAAAGCGCTACTAGCGTGTGTCTGAGCAGCGCTCAGTTTGATCGGAAATGTCACAGAGCCTCCAAAAATGCCGCAATCGATGTAAACAATGGTAGGGAAGGGCGAATTTGTCAATGACCTTCATGAAGTACACAAGGTACTTGTTTTGTATTTTTCCCAAACTTACAACTTTGAATTTGAGAATAATTTTATTTAATTCTTAAATTTAAATAAAATAATTTTAAAACCATAGCGGTAACCTAAGAAATTGTTGCTAACAAAATCAAAAGGTCATTATTTCCCTTTAAAACATCATCGTCAATAACTCTCAATTTCCGAAATTGCTTTATAACCGACACAGAAAGCCGCAGTCGTTGAAACGAACTCCTTTGAGTTGTGGGCGTTCTCTCCGAGTATTATGACATAGACGTAGACAACACAACACATATATCGCATAGATAGATCAACACAATAATTCCCGAGTATTATCACATAGACGTAGACAACACAACACATATATCGCATAGATATCACAACACAATAATTCCTAGCGATGGGACCTATGAGGAATGATCAACATAGGTAGTAACTACGCACGCTTTGCCAAGCCATTGCGCTTCTGTCCCACATTGACGAACATCCGAATGCATCTCAATGAAGCCCCCGAGCTAAATAAATAGGAAAAGAAACTAAACTCTTACTGCAATGTTATTGCAATTGGCGCGGGGCGACGCTGGGTTTGGGCGGGGCGGGCGTTAACTTTGGGCGGAGCGGGCGTTAACATTGGACGGGGCGGGCGTTAACATTGGACGGGGCGGGCGTTAACATTGGACGGGGCGGGCGTTAACATTGGAAGGGGCGGGCGTTAACATTGGGCGGGGCGGGCGTTAACATTGGGCGGGGCGGGCGTTAACATTGGGCGGGGCGGGCGTTAACATTGGGTGGGGCGACGTAACAGCCAGAAGAGTGCGTTTGGGGAAGGGGCGAATCGAAACAAAATCTCACAAAAATCAAGAAACCCCCACAATTTCGTTTTAACTAATGCATTTATTTATCAATGACTTGACACAAAGTTCCTTTCGTAAAAAATGCTAAGATTTTCTTTGAAAAATCCGCAAAAATGACAGCATTCGTCCAGTTTCAGTGGTTTCGGGTGTTATTTTTCAGTCGCTCAAGGCAGTTATTGGATACACGTCGTCCCCAACGCCACCTGGATTCGCTCTTGCCCAACGCCATATACAGCTACCGACGTGAACAAAAAGGTCCTGCGGTCATTATGTTACATAACAATTTCATCCAACCCAAATCACCATCGCAACTAGCTTGCAGCGAGACGGGGGGCGGCGGGCGGCGGCGGCGGTAGCGGCGGAGGGCGGTTGGTCGGGCGGCGGGCGGCGGGCGGGGGGCGGGGGCGGCGTTAAGGCCGCGCCATGCGTGTTACGACAATCAATGTCTGCAATGTTTTGTGGCGCAGACAGCGTCGGCGCCCGGCTGCGCGCCGGGAATGATTTGTGTGGCCATCTGAGGCGGAACGACACGTGGCTGCAGGATCTCTCGCGCTCTCGTCGTCTCGCGCTCTCGCCGTCTCGCTCTCTCGCCGTCTCGCTCTCGCTGTATCGCTCTCTCGCTGTCGCTGTATCGCTGTCTCGCTCTTGCCGTCTCGCTCTCTCGCCGTCTCGCTCTCGCTGTATCGCGCTCTCGCTGTCGCTGTATCGCTGTCTCGCTCTCGCCGTCTCGCTCTCTCGCTCTCTCGCCGTCTCGCTCTCTCGCCGTCTCGCTCTCTCGCCGTCTCGCTCTCTCGCCGTCTCGCGCTCTCGCTATCTCGCTCTTGCTGTCTCGCCGTCTCGCTGTCTCGCCCTCCCGCTGTCTCGCCGTCTCGCTGTCTCGCTGTCTCGCTCTGTCTTGATATAGATATCCCTTTCAGCCTTCCCTCGCGATAAGCACATTCCGCCATCTGGCTGCGTTCTGAGGAATGTGTGGTGTTGACGGATTGCTGTCCGACTGCTGGGAGGTTGTTGACTGGCTGTTGACAGGTTGTTGACTGACTGTTGACAGGTTGTTGACTCGTTGCTGTCATGTTGTTGTTGGGCCGTTGCTGTCAGGTTGCTGTTGGGTCGTTGGCCGTTTACTCCGATACGGCCTACGACTGCCAAGTTATTGCCAAGTTGTTATTGCCTGTTGTTGCCAAGTTGTTATTGGCTGTTATTGCCAAGTTGTTATTGCCTGTTGTTGACAAGTTGTTATTGCCTGTTGTTGCCAAGATGTTATTGCCTGTTGTTGCCAAGTTGTTATTGCCTGTTGTTGCCAAGTTGTTGACTGTCTACCGCCAGACTTTTGGCTGGTTGCCAACTTTGGCTGGTTGCTAACTTTGGCTGGTTGCCAACTGATGATATCTGCCTGTTGTCGTGACTGACCTGAGTTGACTTGAATTGTCATGACTTTATTGACACCAGTTGACTGATTCCCGGCTGTCGGTTCCCTGTTGCTGACATAATATAATACAATACATAATATAGACATAATATAATATAATACATAATATAACCATAATATAATACAATACATAATATATACATAATATTATACAATACATAATATAACCATAATATAATACAATACATAATATAGCCATAATATAATACAATACATAATATAGCCATAATATAATACAATACACAATATAGACATAATATTATACAATACATAATATAACCATAATATAATACAATACATAATATAGCCATAATATAATACAATACATAATATAGCCATAATATAATACAATACATAATATAGCCATACTATAATACAATACACAATATAGACATAATACCATACACAATATAATACATAATATAATACACATAATATAAGACAACATAATACAAGACATAATATAATATAATACATAATACCTTCACCAACTCCATAGTAGCCTGCTGCGTAATCGTTTGTCGCCGGCCATGATCGGCAGCCGTCGCGGCGGCGGCTCTGGACTCCGAACTCTAAGGTCATGGGGTACGCACGCGCGCCCGCACCGACCAAGGTCAAAAGGTCACTCGGCAGGCGGCGGGCGCTCTCGGAACCGGACAGGCTGCCAGATTTGCCAGATCGGGCAGCGCACGCCGGCTGGGCGGGTGAGGCTTAGATAGTGGTGGGTAGGAGGGGTGGGGGGAGGGGGAGGGGGGAGGTCCCGGTCAGCTGTGCTATAGATGTGATGGGGAGGATGTTTGCCGCGTGTGTGGTGACTAGAGCTGCCGGTTTTGAAGCCACATTCACGCATAATGTGAACGTGAGGGCTTTAGGACGCTTTGCGGGTTTTGCGGAGTGGTTTCGGTCTTCTTTGGTGAACTTCTGTGGGGTCGTTATTACTGGAGAAAGCAACATTTACATTATCTGTGCGACACTACCTGTGGCAATGGCCCGCCGGTTCTGCGGGGTTGTAGAAGATGCGAAGTCGCTTTGCATTTTAGATACCTAGTGCTTGTACCTACCTTTAAGGTAGGTATTAGAGGTGCAGACAATCCTAAATCTTTGACCACAACCTAGTCACGGCCACGGAATGAGCTGGCAAGTCACAGCTTTAGTCACGGGGCTGCAATGCTAGCCCTATGGCGCTGGCCTGGCCAGTCGCAGCTTCAGTCACGGCCGTGAACAGTTCTGGTCCCAGCGCTGGGACGCTGGGACCAGAATCTTTCATCTCTAGAAGGTATCCATCACTTTGTGTCTATAGGCTTCTTCGTATCGTTTGTAAATGACTGCGGTTATCAGACAATTTCGATATGGAAATGTTGTTTACATACTGGTGTTAAAATGTAATATTGTTTGGTATAACATGGATTCGAAAGTTTTTGTATGTAATCGCTTAGCAAGTGTTGTTCGTTACTATCCCTGCCGGTGCGTTTCGTTGCCTGTCACAGTCTAAAACTATTGAGAATATATAACTAAAACTAAGCTAACGATTCCTGGTGGTGAATCATTGATCGCTTGACGATTCGCAGTAGTGAATCATTGGTTTCTGACTAGTCTGACGCATCTGACCTCGACAATGGAGGTTGTGGTGACATTCTCGGTGGGTCATTGCTCGGCCAGACAGACCATTGGTTGTTCCGCGAGGCTCCACGAAATAAACAAATAACGCCTACATACACGTTTTAAAGCGGCCGCACACTAGGCCATTCGGCGCGCGGAGGTCGCGATATCGCTACGACTTTCCGCGCATCTTTAGCGACTTCCCGCGTTCGCGTCAGCCGAAACGTCAAAAATCGCGGACGAATGTCGTCGGCCGGCCATCTGCGGACCGGCGGGAAAAAAGCTTATTCGAACGAGCTTTTTCCCGCGACTGAATGCCGCGGAGCCGCGGACAACAAAATTGATCAGGCTAACAGTGGCGAATATATGCAAGACAGAGGTGCACATTTTGCACAGCATGCTCTTGCCGCTGTGAAATTTATTATGTAAAAGTTTCGTGGTTCTAAACTTACATCTTCGTCGAAAAATGGCCATCATTAATTTACCTTGTGACAGGCTGTAGGCACAGGTTGCGACATGCTGTAGGTCGGCGGGGCGGAATCTCGCGAGCAGACAGCGCCGAATCCGCCGGAACAAGGACGATATTCAGCGGTATCGCCGCGATTTTCCGAGGCGGAATTTCGCAGTGATATCGGGCGCCGAATGCGTAGTGTGCGGCCGCCTTTACAGAAACACCAATATTTCGGAAACTCTATGCTGCGAAAAACAAAACTTACGCATTTTCCACCAAGCGTTCCCGAGGGCAACAGATGCGAGAACTAATCAATTATATGATTAATAAATGAACAACATCGTAAGACGACCCTACCGAATTATTGATAACATTGCCACTCATCATGATGATCATCAATTATACACCAATCAACCATTTACACCAACCAACCATTTACACCAATCAACCATTTACACCAACCAACCATATCAATTACACCAATCAACCATTTACACCAACCATATCAATTACACCAATCAACCATTTACACCAACCAACCATTTACACCAACCAACCATTTACACCAATCAACCATTTACACCAACCAACCATATAATCAATTACACCAATCAACCAATTACACCAACCAACCATTTACACCAACCAACCATTTACACCAATCAACCATTTACACCAACCAAGCATTTACACCAACCAACCATTTACACCAACCAACCATATCACCAATTACACCAATCAACCATTTCACTGCACTGCCTTTATAGCATGAACGCATATGTTACCGCTACTTTGCAGTATGTGTTTGTGTATTTGTTTCTCTTCCGAGTTCCGACTCTCGGCTCCCCCCCCCCCCCCCATGGCCGTTGTATAGGAGAGCGGTCACGTCCATCTCTTGTGGCGTCAGCAGCTTGCTGGGCGGCAGATGTGATTTTGGCGCCACTGTGAGTGGTGATCTATGTTGGGTAGATGGGGGGGGGGGGCTGTAGATGGGGATGGGGTGGGGGGGGGGGCGTCGTGTGAGCTGTAGATGGGGGGGGGGCGTCGGTGGAGCTGTAGATGGGGGCCGGGGGGGCGTCTGGTGAGCTGTAGATGGGGGGGGGGCGTCGGTGGAGCTGTAGATGGGGGCCGGGGGGGGGGGGGCGTCTGGTGAGCTGTAGATGGGGGGGGCGTCGGTGGAGCTGTAGATGGGGGCCGGGGGGGGGGGGCGTCTGGTGAGCTGTAGATGGGGGGGGGGCGTCTGGTGAGCTGTAGATGGGGGCCGGGGGGGGGGCGTCTGGTGAGCTGTAGATGGGGGGCGTCTGGTGAGCTGTAGATGGGGGCCGGGGGGGGGGGGAGCGTCTGGTGAGCTGTAGATGGGGGGGGGGGCGTCTGGTGAGCTGTAGATGGATGGGGGCCGGGGGGGCGTCTGGTGAGCTGTAGATGGGGGGCCGGGGGGTGGGGCGTCTGGTGAGCTGTAGATGGGGGCCGGGGGGGGGGAGCGTCGTGTGAGCTGTAGATGGGGGGGGGGCGTCTGGTGAGCTGTAGATGGGGCCGTCGGTGGAGCTGTTTTAGAGCACGGAAACCACAGAGCTGACGTTTTTAGAGCGCGGAAACCACAGAGCTGACGTCTTTATAGCGCCGAAACCACAGAGCTGACGTCTTTATAGCGCCGAAACCACAGAGCTGACGTCTTTAGAGCACGGACACCACAGAGCTGACGTTTTTAGAGCGCGGAAACCACAGAGCTGACGTTTTTAGAGCGCGGTTTCCACAGAGCCGACGTTTTTAGAGCGCGGTTTCCACAGAGCTGACGTTTTTAGAGCGCGGTTTCCACAGAGCTGACGTCTTTAGAGCACGGACACCACAGAGCTGACGTCTTTATAGCGCGGAAACCACAGAGCTGACGTTTTTATAGCGCGGAAACCACAGAGCTGACGTTTTTAGAGCGCGGTTTCCACAGAGCTGACGCGAGGTCTGGACTCTGGTGCTTGGGTGAGATCTAAATGGCTACGTGCAATCCACGCAAAGTGGATAACTATTTTAACGATGTCAGGCTTGATCACTGGTAAATAACTAAAAACGGCAGAATTACAAAATTAAGTGCTTTTTGTGGATTGGCAAATCCCTGGAAGTCGAACAGAATTCCGAAATCGTCAACTTTGCTTCTTTGGGCATTAAGAACTGGAAGGAAAAATTCCTTTGGAAAAATTACTGAAAACCTCAGTTTATAATTAAGCACCTATTTAAAATGAGTGAATGTGTTAACTTTCAGTTTATTTGATTTCAGTCGTTATAGATTGCATGACCCGATGCCCCAGTCTATTTTCTAACCGATTCTACTTTCCCGGCCGATTCTACTGACCATAGGCGTATAGGAACGGGGTCAGGGGCGCCATCGCCCCTCACGTTTTGGCCATTTTGTTTTGCTAAAATATTATGTTTTGCTAAAATATTATATTTTGCTTAACCCTCGCTAGTGCAGGGGGGGGGGATGCCATCCCCTCGGTTTTTCGAGAATAACTCACGTAAATATCAACTGATTAGGATGCAACTTTCAGTACCCTACTTGTGAACAATTTGACGCATTTTCTGAAAATTTTAAGTTTTAGGTCACATGGCCCGTGACATTTGACCTGTTTCTCAAGGTGATGTCAGGCGCAACTGGCGTCCGTAGTATTGATCTTTGTAACTTGTGCAGTTTCATAGTGTTTGTTGTTCAGGAGCATATGGACAGGTGTTTCCAGGTAACAGTTGTGGTTTCCCTTGATATTGTGACCTCGATTAACCTTGTGAGAGGACAACCGAGGTCACTGACCTCCGATGACCTGATATTACTTTTTTGGCTTCTGGCAGTTTCTAGGACATTTTGTGACGCTGATTTGGAATATGGGATACATTTGACATAATTATATGTTCCACTGGGGTCATGCGCCTCCACAGGTCAACCGAGGTCACTGACTTCAAATGAACCGACATGACCTTTTTGGAATTTGGCAGTTTCTAGGACATTTTATGACGCTGATTTCAAATTTGGCACCTATTTAGCCTAATTATATCCTCATTCGCGATTCTAGCTCGTTTTCTTTATCGTTCGCGATTCTAGCTCGATTCTAGCTGCTAGGTTGTACCCCCCCCCCCCCCACCCCCCCCCCCCCCCCCCCCTGCACGGTCACGTACTGATCGGACGCTGCATGGGTGAGGGTTAAAGGGAATGTTTCACCTTTGTATTAGTTTTAAACTGAGATAGCCATTATCTTGGACAGTTATTGAAATGTCTAAATTACTAAGGTCATTTTTCCCAAAACTTAACCGTTTTTAAGCAATTTAATTTACCATTTGCAAAATGACTCCAGGCTGGTGCAGCCGCTGCTTGGCTGACAGACACTTTTGCAGCCAATCCCACTTTATCAGCCAATCAGCGGCGGTCCAGAGCTCAATAATGACGTCATTCGCCTAAATTTAAAAACTTAATTTGTATAAAGTTAAGTGACTTTTGGAGTGAAAAATATCACCATCGTTTTCAGCAGCACTTACTTCATATTTTCTACTACAACCAGCGTATATTTTACAACTTTCAGAAAGGTGAAACATTCCCTTTAATGAGGCAAATTTGAGATAAAAGGTTCGCTAAGACGAGAACTGAGAAAGAGCCCAAATCTGCAAAGAAATCTCGCCTAAGGGGGTTTGGTTTCTCAGAAGACGAGATCAAAGTTTCACTGCCCCTGCACTTTTCGTGACGCTCCTACGTTCGTAGTTCGTAGTCGTTACGTTCTACGTTCCTACGTACGTTCCCTGCTACTGACAAAACCTTTTCTGCAAGTCCGGCAGCTGACGCCTAGTCGCCGCCGGAGCGTCGATACCCCTGCCATCTGTTGGTGAATCTGCGAATTACCCCCACCACCTCCTGTGCTGCTGTCTAGTGGCCGTAGCGCGAACTTCCAACTTCCATGGGCAGTGGGCACTATCGATTGCCCTGCGGCGGCGGCGGCGGGCGGTGCGCGCCTCTGGAGGGAGGGAGGGGGGGGGGGGGGGCGCGTGACTGACACGCATTTAGGACACTATGCGTCTGTTCCAGTGGCGCCTCTAACTTCCTCTAACCTCCTCCAACTTGCAACTGTCTGTGCATTTGTATAGGACAGTTGCAAGTTGGAGCAACTTGAAGGAGGTTAGAGGTGCCACGGGAAGAGGCCCTATGCGCCGATAATGACGTCATACGGCCGACGGTCGCCGGGCACGGACGAGGTCGATGGTAGCCAGCTAGGAGCTGATGGAAACGGCCGCTGGGGGTAGAGCTGCCATTTTTGGGCTACTGAAACCCACACACTACGTACAACTAGGGCGAAAGGTTTCACCAGCCCACAGGCCTCACTTGTCCATGCCAATTAACTTATCAACAATATCAACATATCAACAATCCATGCCATTCAACACAAATGCCTCAAAGTAGGGAAATGATGACAGTTTTGTTTTGTCTCATGACGTTGCTGATATGGCGTGGTGTGATTCATGCGAGGGGACCATCACCTGTACTCTGTAGTGAGTAGTTGTTATTTCAAAATCAGCTTGTTATTTTTTTATTTCCTGCCAATTCGGAAGCCTGGAAACATGCTCATGCGAGCGAGCGCTGCTCAATGCTCATGCGAGCGCTGATCAAAGCCTACCATCTGCACCTAATTTCCATTTGACGAACATTTTTGGAGACATTTCGAAAGATATTTTGGGTTGTATGTCGTTGCGTGTCGATCTGAACTTGAGCTCTGAACTTCTCTATCTAAAATAATCCACATGTATAACCAGCGGAGCAGGGCACCTCATTTTCAAAGGTCGTCAAGGTCTCAAGGTCAACGAACAGCTGGCCGTTTAACGACACTTCCGCGAACAAAATGAACAATGCTCATGTACACTTCGTAACCGTGAATTTCATTTTCAATTGTCGCAGTTAACTCGCTTCGGGGTAGATAGGTAGGGTAGTATATTTTACGATTTGTTTGCAAACCTATTCCCTGGCGCTGCATTTAAAAGGTCTCAACGGGTTAACGAAGGCTTTGACGCGTCGTTAACAAGTGAACAGGACTTTAGGAACAGGACGAACAGGACGAACAGGACGAACAGGACGAACAGGTCATTTACCTTCATAGGTGTCGATTTATATACCTTTGGGGTGGCCCTCGCCCTCCCCCCCAATGCTGAGTTCGCCCCCCCCCCCCAATGGTACTCTCGGCCCCCCAATGGTGCTCTCTCGCCACCCCCATGTTTTCTGGCCACTGGGGTATCCAAGGGGAGCGGAAGAGCCAAACACTCCAAATCGCCCAAGGAATGGCGCATTTCCTAATTTAAACGAAAGTCTACGCAACTTTTACCAAAAAAGTTTGTTCTAAATCACCTATTGATGCTTACAGAAGCGAAATCCGATAAGGTTTAGAATTGTGACTTCTTGGGATTTGGCCCCCAAACCAGCGATTATTCACGTCTAAGCGTGGTTTGTGGGATTAATATGATCCGCGGTAAACGTTAATAACAACCACTTTAGGTTAGGGTTGCCTCCTTGCCTCGTTTTCCATTCCAACGGATACTGTTCGGGTCAGAAATGTGCCGAGTAAATTTATAAATCAATGAGGAATCACGGAATGTACCGACCGAACATCTTTATATTCACCTAAAGAAATGGTTTTTAGTCGTAAATGAATCGTCTCACAAAATTCTGAATCAACTGTGAAGGGGTGTAGCCACGAGAGGACCTGGGAGGTTTCGGTCCCCCGTGGGACTCCACAGTGCTCCGCGTAGGTCTATGAGTTTTGCATGCTTTCCATTTGAAATAGCCTAAGGACCGCTCAGATCAGGCCGCACTTTTCGTCTTCGGAACCTCTGCAGACCAGATTGAGTCCCCTCCCTGCAAAACTGAGTGGGTTCGCTGGAGGTCAAAGTGGGCCTTCCGGAGTCCAGAGTTAGCCCTCCCGAGGTCAGAGTATGCCTTCCGGAGGCCTGTGTGACCCTCTGGAAGCCAGAGTGGACCCTCTGGGGGCTGCCCAGAGTGGGCCCTTTGGACGTCAAAGTGGGCTTTCTGGAAGCTAAGTGAAGCTATTGGAGCCTAAAGAGCTCTGAGTCATTCTGAGAGCCCTCAGCCGGCCTGAGAGTCCTTAGTCGGGCTGAGAAAATACGTGGCTTGGCCTGAAAGGGTCTAACTTTTTTTTAGATATAAGTCAAAGTTTAGAGGCTAGCATTGGTGTTTGCGATTGGAGCTCGCTACGATTGCGGTTGGAAATTGCGATTGGAGCTCCAATCCACAACCGAGGGCGTTGTCAAGGGGGGCGTAGGGGATCGTGACCTCCTCCTGGAGGGTACCTTGAGGGGCCCTTGATCGGCCTGAGGGGCATCGGTCGGCTTGAGGGGTCCTTGTTCGGTCTGATGGGCCCTCGATCGGCTTGAGCCGCGGTCCTCAGTCGGCTTGACGAAGCCCTCGGTCGGCTTGAGGGTCCCTCAGCTGTCTTAGATAATATTTTCAGGCTAAACAGAGCTCATTCCAGGCTTGAACGGGCCCCAGGCTGGTCTGAGAGGGCAATTGTCTGGGCCTGAGTGGACCCTGCAGCGATCTGTCAGGTCCTTCTTCTGGTTTGAGACGGTATTTCCCAGGCCTTGGAGCAATAGGTTCTTAATTTTCGTTCTGGAAGAACCTTTTCCAGACCTGGGAGAGCCCTATGCCAACCTGAGAAGGCCGTTTACCACTCTGAGAGGACCCTCAACTGGTCTAAAAGGGCGCTTTCCCGGCCCGAGAGAGACCTCTATGTCGGTAAAGAGAGGAACATCCGCTTCTTTGAGATGATCATTGATCGACTTGAGTGGACCATCGTCCGGTCTGAGAGGCCCCTTGCCAGTTCTGAAAAGGCTTAACCTATGCTAGCCTGAGAGGGTCCTTACGAGTCCTGGGAGAGGGAGTCTGAGAGCCCCTTTGCAATACCTGAGAATGCCATAGGCTTGTGCAAGAGGGCCATTGTCAGGCCTCAGAGGACCTTGTGCCAGTTTGAGAAGGTTCTCGGTCATTCTGAGAGCTATTGGTCGGTTAAAGGCTCGGCCCAAAACTTTGGTTTGAGGCGCCGCCCGACAGTGCCAAAACTCATATGACAGTTTATTTTTCCATTAAGAACTGACTTTAACCAAACTTCTTTGTACCTATTCCTTATTTATTCCTTTGCAATTAGGAAATGCTATTTTTTTGTTGCTGATTTCAGACGTTATAGTCGATCCATATGGCTGATATAATTGGATCTCTTGGATCAGTCCCTGTTCAGCCTCCCCAACCGTTTTGATAAATCGACACCGCTGTTTACTTTATTCTCAGGAAAGAACTATTCGAGATGTTAAAATGCAGTTTTGTTTTAAGATACGGGCAATAAAGCTCATCCAACAAAATAATTTCAAAACATGGTAACGACATGCGCTTTCACCTCTGCAGCAATGGTTCGATTTTCATTAAAAGAAACACAGGCATTTTGTTCAAACAGATGGAGGTTTACACTGTGAATAGTTGATATGGTCGCATTATTGTTGACAGATACACGCGTGGGCGTACCAGCAAACGACACTAACCTGTGCAACGTCACCCCTTTTCTAGAACACGATGCATATCATGTTTCAGCAAATGCTGTATAGATAAATCCTCAGAATGTCGTCGGCGTTAAACGTAACACTTTCCTTCTTTTCAGAAGGCCAACAATTAATGACTTTATAGTTGACCATTCGTTTCAGCTTACGGTAACCGAGAAGACAGCACTTAGTGACATTTTCGCCGCCGTCGTGTCCTACACATCTCACTTGACACCTTTTTATCATATTTCTCACCTAATATTCCTACTTCTGACGCCATATCCCCACTTCTGACACGATATCCTTACAACTTCTGACACCGTATTGTCAATTTGTACACCACATTCACACTTCTGACACCATATTCTCACTTCTGTATCCCACTTCTGACACCAACTGTCCTCCGTGTCTTCACAGGGCGCGGCTGCCGGCACCGCTTACCTCTGCCGGGAGTGCGGCTGCAGCTTCCACTCCCAGATCCAGCTGCAGGGGCACCACGCGGACGCTCATGGCACGGCCCCCAGGCCCGCTGGCGCGCCGGAGCCGCCACCAGCCGGCAGCGGAGGCGTCATCCGCGGCCCGCCGATGCGTGGGCGCCCTGACGACCCGTCCGCCGCGCCGCCGGTCCACTCCCACAGCTGGCCACCACACGACGCTCGAGCTAGGCCGCTCTGGAATGACGGCGAGCCACCCGTGCGTCTGCCGTCGTATCTATCAGCAGGTCTGAGGTCGGAGCTGCATTATCATCTTCCCTCGCTGGTCGGTCTCCGCGAGCTTGCTCCGGGGCCAGGGATTGGCGGTGGCATCCTCGGCATGATGCCGCTGATTCGGGGTCGCCACATGGGAGCAGGGTCGGAGATGGACGGTAGAGGGCCACTGAATCTGTCAGCGGGTGATGGCGCCGCCTCGCCTGGAGCGTCAGAGGAGAGGTCCGAGCCGTCGACGCCGACACCGGCCGAGGATGGTGCACCAGTGACGTGCAAAGTGTGCGTTCGGGCGTTCGAGACGCCAGCGGCACTGCGAGAGCACGCAAGTGTGCACCAAGGCGAGAGACCGTTCAGATGTGAATGGTGCGGCAAGGCGTTCAAGTTCCGCCATCATCTGAAAGATCACTGCCGGATTCACACTGGTGAGAGACCATTCGACTGCAAGACGTGCGGCAAAAGCTTCGCTCGCTCGTCCATCCTCAAGACGCACACCAAGATCCACAAGCAGGAGGAGCGGCGGTTCGAGCTGGCGACGCCGTTCCTCGCCGGAGGGATCCCGAGCCTCGCTTCGGCCAACCTCGTCTCGCCCATTCTGGCCGAGATGCCGACGATCCTCGCTGATAGGTCGCCGGGGGTCGTGGAGCGAGCGCCGAGTCTGCCCGAGAGACCGAATCTTGCCGCGCTGCCGACTCCGCCCGCGCCGCCCGCACCGCCCGCGCCGCCCGCACCGCCCTCGCCCCCGGCGATGTCCGCCCCGCCGGCGGTGCTGGGGCCTCCTGGTTACGCGGGACCCCTGGGGCCACTGGCGGGACTGCCTACGGGTCCAGACAGCGACCCAGCCCCGGAGCCAGATCCATCAGCGTCGATGGAGGAGGCGTCGCAGGCCGTCGAGCCTGACGTTGAGGACTCTGGCGCAGGGCAATAGACGCGGACCGGCCCACAGCCGCCGCCGGCGAGCAACGAATGTGATATGCAAGACGACGGCGCTGCCCTCTATCGTGCTGGCGCTGAACTGAAGCTTCGGAGGGGGCCGCTAGGTGTCGTGCGTGCAGCTGCTTCCACGGTGATGAAAAGTGCGGGCCTTCAGTCTTTCTTGTTTTGTTTTCGTAGCGTAACTGACGTGATAGTGAGGCGGTTTAGGAGAGGAAGGAATCAGGGTATGGAGGCTGAACGGGGCGCTGTTATTAGTTGATGGGGTTGGCGGTAGATGGCGTTATGGTCGTCATGGCCGCCACTGGTAAGCGTTGAGTTGGGCTTTCTATTTTTCCCCTGGCGCATTTTAATAATGACTTGCCATTTTTACAAGCTAAACACGTTAACCGTGCTAATTCATAAAGGAAATTTTAAACTTTGTTAATGCTAGGATACAAATAGCCAAATCATGTTGTTGATTTCAATGGAAGGAAGCATTTTTAACAGACTAACTCTTGCATTTTCTTTTCGATTGCCATATATAAGTTTTTTTTCGGCAAATCTATACAAACGGCATTATTATTTGCATGCAGGTGCAATCGACTATCCCTGGTTGGCAGTTGTCTGCAATTCTTGGCTGTTAATTTTATACAATTTGCCATTCTAGGCTTATTATTGGCTATTTATTGGCCATTTCTTGGCTACTGGTGGTGCCATGCCGGCCGGCGACAGGCGGTAGAGTTTCTTCCCTCAGTGTTTCTCACTGTCCTGTCTCAGGGTGGCGTGACGGGGTTGTTTGGACGGGCTGCCCAGCGATGGTGGCTCCCCTGGCGGCGAAAGCTGGAAGCTACTTCCCGACCCGGCCATTGATGGGTTCTAAATGACACAGGAGACATTTTTCAAAACTACTAAAAATGTGGAGTTGTGATATCCTTACCAGAGTTAAACAATCTGAGTCATTACAGCTTCATTTTAATATTATTAGGCGGGAAAATCGAGCTACTTAATGTCAGGGCCCGCGCAACAAGCTTTGCTTAGCATGGGTCCTGATCTCGGAAATCCATCCAATCAAAACATTCGCACTAAATTTATAAAATGTCATTAAAAATATATCTGTAAGCATTACGACTGGTCTCCAATGGTATTCATCTCCTGCAGATTGGCGCTCTGTCTCCGCTTTTGATCCATATGTTGTACTTTTCACTGACCTTGCTGAGGAATCGCATACACCCTGAAGCCACAGCCGCGCTTTGGCGCTGTACTGGGGTGCCACATCCCATCAGCGGCACCCATTTTCGCATCCCATCAGGGGCGCCCATTTCCACATCCCATCAGGGACGCCCATTTTCACATCCCACGGGTCCGGACTCCGGAGCGGGATTAGTTTCCAGCTGTGCCGCCAGAGGCCACTGCGCGGCGTCAGGGCCCGGGCTCGGGTCGTATCGGCGTGTGAAGGAAGCGAGACCTTCGGCTGTGATGTGTTGCGTTTTCAGCTTGCGTTGTCTGGCACTCTGCATCTGGTATAGCGGCTAGCGGGTGGACCGTCTGCACTAGCCAATGGGCTGTCTACGCTAGCCAGTGGACCGTCTGCGGTAGCCAATGGGCTGCCTACGCTAGCCAGTGGACCGTCTACGCTAGCCATTGGGCTGCCTACGCTAGCCAGTGGACCGTCTGCGCTAGCCAATGGGCTGCCTACGCTAGCCAGTGGACCGTCTGCGGTAGCAAATGGGCTGCCTACGCTAGCCAGTGGACCGTCTGCGCTAGCCAATGGGCTGCCTACGCTAGCCAGTGGGCCGTCTGCGCTTGCCAATGGTCTGTCCCTTCGCTGCCGCGTACTCGCGCAGCGTCTCTCATTCAAAATTTCACGCTCAGGTTGGTATGAGGCGGCGGATAGGGGGCAGGTGGCGACAGTGGCGCCGCGTGGTGGCCGTAGCCTCAGCTGAAGTTACCGCAGCTGTCGGTAGGCGGCACTGCAGGCGCTGCGCGCTGTTGCTGAACGGAGTTGGAACGGAGTTGGAACGGGATGTGATTCAAGGTTCTGTGAGTGGGCGGGGCTCCGCGCGGGCTGGTCGAAAGCTTCGGAAGGTGGCTCCATAATAAGTTCTGTAGAGTAGAAGCGTCGCAGTGGATAGCTCGTCTTACTCCCTTATTGAGGTTCCCCGAGTACCTAGGTACCTATTTCCCTGTCCACCGTTTTCTTTGCTTGTCATCTTTACTGTTATCGCCCCACACGCTAAGCAGGATCGCTTTGTATACCCAGCATGTACAAAGGTCAACAAAGCAGCAAGTCGACTGAATCCCGGCTTATGTTTTCAAGATTGAATCAAAATTGAGTAGGTATTTATAGGTATTTGCGCTTCATTTAAAGGAAATAGTTCACCTTCAACATTAGTTTAAACTGAGATAGCAGTTTTGTAGCCAGTGTTGGGAAACCCCTATCTGCAAGTTTTCTGGACTGAAAAGACTCTCCAGACGAATATATTTGATTTTTTTTGGCGAAGGAATGCGGTGCTGGCGAAAGAATGTGGTGCTGGATTTAGACCGGGCAGAGGTTATACCATCAGCCAATCAGCTTGCAGCTGGTGCTAGCAAGCGAATCGCCTGCCGCCGGTTGGCACATCTCTAATGCGAGTCTATCCTTACGCGACTACTTTCGAATCTGATTGGCTGAACATTTTTTTTTTAATTCGCGCGACGTCAGGACTCTGACTCGGAGAGTATGCATATAGTTTTGATAAACTATAATAATTTACGGCCTTCTGTCCTGAATCGGCGCGATATAATGCCATTTTTGACAATATAAAAAGAAGTTGTATTAAAAAAGATAATCAAATCGTGTTTGGGAAAAATTTCCAAGGTGAACTATTTCCTTTAACATTGCTGACTTCATAAACTGATAGTGACGTCTATTATTTAAACGCCAAAACAGTTTGATCGGGAATAGATAATTACTGGCTACTCGAAAATGGCGAAGCGTAATTTTACCGGAACATAATTGTGACGACGTAAAAACGTTAAACGTAAAAATGACGTTTAATATTATACTTTTTCCTTTTTACAAATGTTCATTTTACTTACTTCTTATGAAAATTGAGGCGTCTGAAAGACTGAAAGACATTTGGAAACTTTCTGTTGTTTTTTTGTTGTTGTTGCCAATCACAGTGGTCAAACACAAACTTCGACAGGTAACCAAGGTCAGTTCAACATATCTGAGAATCAGTTGCGATTTCGGGTAGAACTTATGACGTCACAGTGCTATAAGGAATCTCGTTTTAATGTTCAAATTAACTTCTTTCGGCGAAGTTGGCCAAACAATGCATTGAACCCACCACATTTGTCTTTCCCATTTGTGACGCATAACACGTTTTTGCACCCAACCCGTCTATTATATTTTTATTTCCGAAACCTTCATAGGCCTATGTGATTTTTTTTTCATTTATGAAAAGACGGCTTTCGCTTCCTTTCTGTGATCATACTATGCCTTTGTCCCCACTCCACAGAATAACAGGATGCTACTCAACGCTTGAAAGTCTGTAGTATTTCCCTTTGTAACCAAGCATACCTATTACGTCAACAACAGTTTAACCGGCTCGATAAAAGACAGTCGTAGGAACAGAGGGGAGGCGTCATGGCCCCTCACTTTTCGGCCAAATATTTTTCTAGCATTTTCTTTTGCTTGGTGAGAAAGTTGATGGCAAGAAGTTCGCCAAGATGAAAGAGCCCAAATCTGCCAAGAAATCTTCAATAGGAGGGGGGGGGGGGGGGTTCTCCAGGCGAGATCAAAGTTTCACTGGCCCCCCACTTTTCGTAACGTTCCTACATCCCTGCTCAAAGAGGCCCATCTGCTTTGCTTTCCCATCGTCACCCAGAGCACGCGGCTAAGTCGGCTGTCAAAGTCTACTGTCCAGTGGGCGGGACGTCATTTGTGACGTCATCTCTCCCCATGCGCCGGCTATTCGGAGGTCAGGGCCAGGCGACCCCGTCCCCTCCAGGGGGAGGGGGTCGCGTCCGAGTCGGGTGCAGAAGGCTACTGGCCGAGCCAGACAAAAGTTGGTTTTGGGGTTATATCCCACAAACTTTAAAAAAAATCCATTGGATTTTGCTTGCCGGTGCATAGCAATTACGTAAAACAACCCCCTTTATGGAAAACTTGCCTCACTCTCTGCCGACTTTAAAACTATTTCTACACGATTTTCTAGTGATTACCGATGAAAATCGCCTGGTTTCTTTTTGACGTCTTGTAGCCTCCGTCTGACTTACCATGGTTAATGACTTTCACATGGCTTCCCAATGGTTTCCGTACAGCTCTTCATGTTTTCCGTGTAGTTTTCGATTGATTTCCGCGTTTTTCAAAGCGTTTCGCCGCGTGGTATCCGTTTGACATTTGTACGTGTTTCCTTTGGCTTTCATGTGGTTTCTTATGGTTCTCCCCGCCTTTCCCGTTTGGTTTCCTCCCAGCGTCGTCCGGTCTCGCCTGCCTCCCCTCCCCCCTCTCTGGCACGGTGTGATTCTCGGCCCATTGCCAGTTCAGGGAAGAATTGTGATAGAATAGAACGAGGAGGCGCATCGGTCCCTTTTGGGGTGACGCGTCAAGTCTGAGAGCGAAGCGAGAAGTGCCCCAGTGGAGCAGACGCGCGCGACGACGAGGTATCTGTGATATTTACCGCATCGGGCGACGGTGCTGCCGCGGCGGATGGCGGGACCTGTAGTTGTCGGAGGAGCCGCGAGATGTCGCGCCGCGTGGTTAGGATTTGTTATGTTTGGTCGTGAGCGCCGCGAAGTAGAAACTGGAAAACTGACTCCGTAACATAGGGCTGGAGTGTCGCCCCCCCCCCCCTGAAGTGTCACAAGCCGACCGAGACACCCCCTGCTTGCCCAGATCCCCGACCCGGCGGCGGGCAGACACTTGCAGTTAACCGCTTCGTCAACAGGTGGCAGCAGTGTCGCCATGGCCGGCCGCCGGGCCCTCTAGTTTAAGCCATAGTGATTAACTCAATTCAGCAGTGTGCCAGCAGTGTTCTAGTGTTCGACAGTGTGCGATGTGCCGACGAAACTGTTGGATAATCGACCCCTGTCCCACATCCAGACTCCATCGACCTTGACCTTTCGCAGGTCAAAATTGACATTGACCCGTAGCGGATTGTGCAGCCCCGCTCCCGCCGCGAGCGAGACTGCCGGTCTTCCGTCCGTGCTCGGCCGGGTCTCGGTTACCGCGCGGACCCGGTCGACTTCCCCAATCCCCCGTCTTGGTTCACTGTGTCGAGTCGCGCGTCCGCCGGCGGCAGTTGGGCGTTTCGCCTGTAGATGTCGCGGCGATTGCGCCGATAGGTGGCGGTGCGGGCGCCCGGTGAAGCTGCTTTGTCCTCGTTAGCCCGGGTAATGCTTCAATAAACAGCTCCCTGGAGACGTGTTTGGCCGCGTAAAAAAAATGTGCGTAACTCGAGCTCTGACATGACGTTGATTAATTTTGTGGCCGCCTTTCACGAAACGATGCACAACTCGCAGCGTACAACGCGGGGCGACGCTGCATGGCGCGAGGCGAGGCGATCCCATCACTCACACGTTCATCACGTATCCTTAGTGCACTGGAAAGGAAGTCACCACGCTGCATGACGCGAGGCGATCCCATCACTCACACGTTCATCACGTATCCTTAGTGCACTGGAAATGAAGTCACCATTGGCATTGCAAATGGTCAAACTCCACCGTTCATATATCGGCGTAAAACCTATCCTGTGGTAATTCTGCATATAGCGACACTGGGACGGTATTATCCCCGACAATATCACAAGGTACCCACCCGATTTAATTTCAAACTGCACTATTTTCTTTAATTTTGTCGACAATATATCGGCTATCTGTTTGGGACAACTCCTTCCTCACAGCATAATACAAATGACAACTGTAGCGTGCGTGTATTATTTGATTTACTTCAACATAACATTTACAACTCGCAGGCGCAGTAACCCTGTCCGAAATGTACACCTGCTGCTGCTGCTGCTGCTAGAACAGGGCCACACTGTAGCCGCGACTGTAGGCCGCGACTGTAGCACCGTCGGTCAACTGTGCCCGAACAGAGGACCGAACATGGCACACGGACGCCACAAGCCCCCAGAAATGACGTCACACGTGACGAGATATGACGTCATAGGTACCGAAACAGCGTGATGTCGAAGGTTTAACGGCAGAAATGACTTCACCCGTCTCGAGACAAACGTGACGTCACGACTTCAGATAAATGACGTCACAGGTTCACGTCTGCGAACTCACATCGATGCAGATGTGACGTCACAGACCCGACGTGACGTCACTTCGGCGGCGCCATTCAGTGGCACACCCCACAGCAGCCTGACGACAGCTGACGACAGCAGCCTGACGACAGCTGACGACAGCTGACGACAGCTGACGACAGCTGACGACAGCAGCTGACGACAGCAGCTGACGACAGCAGCTGACGACAGCAGCTGACGACAGCAGCTGACGACAGCAGCTGACGACAGCAGCTGATGGCAGCAGCTGACGGCAGCAGCTGACGACACAGCTGACGACAGCTGACGACAGCAGCTGATGGCAGCAGCTGATGACACAGCTGACGACAGCAGCCTGACGACAGCAGCTGATGACAGCAGCTGATGACAGCAGCTGATGACAGCAGCTGACGACAGCAGCTGATGGCAGCAGCTGACGACACAGCTAACGACAGCAGCTGACGACAGCAGCTGACGACAGCAGCTGATGACAGCAGCTGATGACAGCAGCTGACGACAGCAGCTGACGACACAGCTGACGACAGCAGCTGACGACAGCAGCTGATGACAGAAGCTGATGGCAGCAGCTGACGACAGCAGCTGACGACACAGCTGACGACAGCAGCTGACGACAGCAGCTGACGACAGCAGCTGACGACAGAAGCTGACGACAGAAGCTGATGACTGAAGCTGACGGCAGCAGCCTGACGGCAGCAGCCTGACGGCAGCAGCCTGACGGCAGCAGCCTGACGGCAGCAGCCTGACGGCAGCAGCCTGACGACAGCAGCTGATGGAGCTGACGACAGCAGCTGATGGCAGAAGCTGACGACAGCAGCTGATGGCAGAAGCTGACGACAGCAGCTGATGGCAGAAGCTGACGACACCTCTACCACCGCAACCCGAACGTCTCAGACCCAGCACATCGTCTCAGCATATCAAATTATATTGTTCAGAATATCCAATTATATGGTCTCAGAATATCTATAATAGCGTGTAAACTGCTCTCGTCTCAGACCTTTAGCATCTATATCAGATATATACCAGATATATAGCAGGTCTATACCAGATATATACCAGATCTATAGCAGGTCTATATCAGATATATACCAGATCTATAGCAGGTCTATACCAGATCTATACCAGATCTATATCAGATATATACCAGATCTATAGCAGGTCTATACCAGATCTATAGCAGGTCTATACCAGATCTATAGCAGGTCTATACCAGACCTATAGCAGGTCTAGCACAAGAGGGCTTCACAATCTGCTGGCGACCTGGACAAGACGGCACTATTTAATTGGCAAGTTGCGAGGGAAGTCTCCTCCGTCCGCCACTTCCAGACAAGGCTGAGCAGGGAACTAAAGGCAGGTTTACACAGTATGCCCACTGACTGGTGTTTATACAGAGTTGCTCACAAGCTCAGCAGAGATCTAAAGGCAGCTTCACATACGTCCGTCGACTGCTGGCCGAGGGGCTGCCCACTAGACGAGCAGGATCCTAAAGGCAGCTGTGCACATGGTATATCGCGCAGGAGCAGTTGAGCAGGAGTCTAAAGGTGTATTCACATACCAGCCTACCACGCCGCCGTCTTTCTCACTCCCGGTACTGTTTTTCTGGGCAGGCGCACCAGCCAGCTGAAACGCGCTTATTCCGTCCACATTAGATATCCTCGGAGCGCGCGCAACAATTCGAGAAATCCCCGACTTTATATGGAGCTACCCCGACCTTATATGGAGCTACCCCGGCCATAGCTACTACTCACAAATCACATCTTCGGAGCAAGTTATGGACCAATGAGATAACGGCAAGAACATTAAACGCAGTTGGGCGTTTCGCCTGTAGATGTCGCTGCGATTGCGCCGATAGGTGGCGGTGCGGGCGCGCAGCGAAGCTGCTTTGTCCTCGTTAGCCCTATACGCCTTCACACACAATACGCAACCACTTATAATTGGTATAATACTTATAATTAATGCGGTATAATTGCACATCAACGCACACGTGCATCAACTTCGTCAGAAAACAAAACAACAAATAATAACACAAAAAGGTCCTTCAAGCCGACGTTACAATGACCAACTGGCCTCTCTGGTATCACATAATATCTTCACAACCGAAACGCTTCCAACACCGCGCAGGCCCTGGCAGAGGCTACACATTGCGGGGAACCCTGTCAGAGGCTATATTAACCTCGTGGAGCCCGTACGGCAGTGTTCACAATTCATTCCGGCAGGAGGTAGGACTAGGTTCACTATCGTGCATCACGTATGGTTTAATATTGTTTAACCATGTCTTACACCGACTCGTCACAAGATTGAAGATAACTGCTTATCTGCCCCCGCCATCTGTTATAGTAAAGTAACAAGCATCAAACATTGTAGAGGGCAGCGCTGGATCTAACTGGCGCCTCGGGCAAGATCTGTGATAAAGATGAAGGAATTAATAGCCAGTAAAGTCGAGAGGTAGGGTGGCCAATATCTCATTAACATATACATTTTATATGATATTTTAACAAAATTAATACAGCTAAAATTTTACAGTTTACTTTTAAAAGTAATCCGCGTCACCTAACTGGGCCAATTTCGAAACACTGCCTGACCTACTGGTGAGGTCGGACGTTTAGCTGAAGCGACTGCTGGTCGACATGGTCTTGCCGAAGTTGATGAAGATGCTGGCGTCGTCTGTGAACTTGCCCCAGGATCCGAATGGCACCACCACGCAGGAGATGTTGTCGTCAGCAGAATAGGACAGTGCCTGGGGGACGTAAGGAGATTCAATGGCGCTATACGTGTTTGTAGCTGTAGATCGTACACACAGCCGAATACACACGTCTTAACAGAGCTGTCGGAACCTTGACAACAGTCTGTTGACAAAGCACAAACCAAATGCAGACACTGTTTTGTTATCGATTCACTACAACTCCTCCGCCAATCTACCGTGTTCTGGACGTCAGACCCACATGCCGTCCCGTAGTGTAGCATCACCCCGCGGAGATGGTCAGCCAGGTGGCCAGGTGTAGTATAGGATCACCCCGCGGAGATGGTCAGCCAGGTGGCCAGGTGTAGTGTAGGATCACCCCGCGGAGATGGTCAGCCAGGTGGCCAGGTGTAGTGTAGGATCACCCCGCGGAGATGGTCAGCCAGGTGGCCAGGTGTAGTGTAGGATCACCCCGCGGAGATGGTCAGCCAGGTGGCCAGGTGTAGTGTAGGATCACCCCGCGGAGATGGTCAGCCAGGTGGCCAGGTGTAGTATAGGATCAACCCGCGGAGATGGTCAGCCAGGTGGCCAGGTGTAGTGTAGGATCACCCCGCGGAGATGGTCAGCCAGGTGGCCAGGTGTAGTGTAGGATCACCCCGCGGAGATGGTCAGCCAGGTGGCCAGGTGTAGTGTAGGATCACCCCGCGGAGATGGTCAGCCAGGTGGCCAGGTGTAGTATAGGATCACCCCGCGGAGATGGTCAGCCAGGTGGCCGTCCCGTAGTGTAGGATCACCCCGCGGAGATGGTCAGCCAGGTGGCCAGGTGTAGTGTAGGATCACCCCGCGGAGATGGTCAGCCAGGTGGCCAGGTGTAGTATAGGATCACCCCGCGGAGATGGTCAGCCAGGTGGCCAGGTGTAGTATAGGATCACCCCGCGGAGATGGTCAGCCAGGTGGCCGTCCCGTAGTATAGGATCACCCCGCGGAGATGGTCAGCCAGGTGGCCAGGTGTAGTGTAGGATCACCCCGCGGAGATGGTCAGCCAGGTGGCCAGGTGTAGTATAGGATCACCCCGCGGAGATGGTCAGCCAGGTGGCCGTCCCGTAGTGTAGGATCACCCCGCGGAGATGGTCAGCCAGGTGGCCAGGTGTAGTGTAGGATCACCCCGCGGAGATGGTCAGCCAGGTGGCCAGGTGTAGTGTAGGATCACCCCGCGGAGATGGTCAGCCAGGTGGCCAGGTGTAGTATAGGATCACCCCGCGGAGATGGTCAGCCAGGTGGCCGTCCCGTAGTGTAGGATCACCCCGCGGAGATGGTCAGCCAGGTGGCCAGGTGTAGTGTAGGATCACCCCGCGGAGATGGTCAGCCAGGTGGCCAGGTGTAGTATAGGATCACCCCGCGGAGATGGTCAGCCAGGTGGCCAGGTGTAGTGTAGGATCACCCCGCGGAGATGGTCAGCCAGGTGGCCAGGTGTAGTGTAGGATCACCCCGCGGAGATGGTCAGCCAGGTGGCCAGGTGTAGTATAGGATCACCCCGCGGAGATGGTCAGCCAGGTGGCCAGGTGTAGTGTAGGATCACCCCGCGGAGATGGTCAGCCAGGTGGCCAGGTGTAGTGTAGGATCACCCCGCGGAGATGGTCAGCCAGGTGGCCAGGTGTAGTATAGGATCACCCCGCGGAGATGGTCAGCCAGGTGGCCGTCCCGTAGTATAGGATCACCCCGCGGAGATGGTCAGCCAGGTGGCCAGGTGTAGTGTAGGATCACCCCGCGGAGATGGTCAGCCAGGTGGCCGTCCCGTAGTGTAGGATCACCCCGCGGAGATGGTCAGCCAGGTGGCCAGGTGTAGTGTAGGATCACCCCGCGGAGATGGTCAGCCAGGTGGCCAGGTGTAGTGTAGGATCACCCCGCGGAGATGGTCAGCCAGGTGGCCAGGTGTAGTGTATGATCACCCCGCGGAGATGGTCAGCCAGGTGGCCAGATGTAGTATAGGATCACCCCGCGGAGATGGTCAGCCAGGTGGCCAGGTGTAGTGTAGGATCACCCCGCGGAGATGGTCAGCCAGGTGGCCAGGTGTAGTGTAGGATCACCCCGCGGAGATGGTCAGCCAGGTGGCCAGGTGTAGTGTAGGATCACCCCGCGGAGATGGTCAGCCAGGTGGCCAGGTGTAGTGTAGGATCACCCCGCGGAGATGGTCAGCCAGGTGGCCAGGTGTAGTGTAGGATCACCCCGCGGAGATGGTCAGCCAGGTGGCCAGGTGTAGTGTAGGATCACCCCGCGGAGATGGTCAGCCAGGTGGCCAGGTGTAGTGTAGGATCACCCCGCGGAGATGGTCAGCCAGGTGGCCAGGTGTAGTATAGGATCACCCCGCGGAGATGGTCAGCCAGGTGGCCAGGTGTAGTGTAGGATCACCCCGCGGAGATGGTCAGCCAGGTGGCCAGGTGTAGTGTAGGATCACCCCGCGGAGATGGTCAGCCAGGTGGCCAGGTGTAGTGTAGGATCACCCCGCGGAGATGGTCAGCCAGGTGGCCGTCCCGTAGTGTAGGATCACCCCGCGGAGATGGTCAGCCAGGTGGCCAGGTGTAGTGTAGGATCACCCCGCGGAGATGGTCAGCCAGGTGGCCAGGTGTAGTATAGGATCACCCCGCGGAGATGGTCAGCCAGGTGGCCGTCCCGTAGTGTAGGATCACCCAGCGGAGATGGTCAGCCAAGTGGCCAGGTGTAGTGTAGGATCACCCCGCGGAGATGGTCAGCCAGGTGGCCAGGTGTAGTATAGGATCACCCCGCGGAGATGGTCAGCCAGGTGGCCAGGTGTAGTGTAGGATCACCCCGCGGAGATGGTCAGCCAGGTGGCCAGGTGTAGTGTAGGATCACCCCGCGGAGATGGTCAGCCAGGTGGCCAGGTGTAGTATAGGATCACCCCGCGGAGATGGTCAGCCAGGTGGCCAGGTGTAGTGTAGGATCACCCCGCGGAGATGGTCAGCCAGGTGGCCAGGTGTAGTGTAGGATCACCCCGCGGAGATGGTCAGCCAGGTGGCCAGGTGTAGTATAGGATCACCCCGCGGAGATGGTCAGCCAGGTGGCCAGGTGTAGTATAGGATCACCCCGCGGAGATGGTCAGCCAGGTGGCCAGGTGTAGTGTAGGATCACCCCGCGGAGATGGTCAGCCAGGTGGCCAGGTGTAGTGTAGGATCACCCCGCGGAGATGGTCAGCCAGGTGGCCAGGTGTAGTGTAGGATCACCCCGCGGAGATGGTCAGCCAGGTGGCCAGGTGTAGTATAGGATCACCCCGCGGAGATGGTCAGCCAGGTGGCCAGGTGTAGTGTAGGATCACCCCGCGGAGATGGTCAGCCAGGTGGCCAGGTGTAGTGTAGGATCACCCCGCGGAGATGGTCAGCCAGGTGGCCAGGTGTAGTGTAGGATCACCCCGCGGAGATGGTCAGCCAGGTGGCCAGGTGTAGTATAGGATCACCCCGCGGAGATGGTCAGCCAGGTGGCCGTCCCGTAGTGTAGGATCACCCCGCGGAGATGGTCAGCCAGGTGGCCAGGTGTAGTGTAGGATCACCCCGCGGAAATGGTCAGCCAGGTGGCCAGGTGTAGTATAGGATCACCCCGCGGAGATGGTCAGCCAGGTGGCCAGGTGTAGTGTAGGATCACCCCGCGGAGATGGTCAGCCAGGTGGCCAGGTGTAGTGTAGCATCACCCCGCGGAGATGGTCAGCCAGGTGGCCAGGTGTAGTGTAGGATCACCCCGCGGAGATGGTCAGCCAGGTGGCCGTCCCGTAGTGTAGGATCACCCCGCGGAGATGGTCAGCCAGGTGGCCAGGTGTAGTGTAGGATCACCCCGCGGAAATGGTCAGCCAGGTGGCCAGGTGTAGTATAGGATCACCCCGCGGAGATGGTCAGCCAGGTGGCCAGGTGTAGTGTAGGATCACCCCGCGGAGATGGTCAGCCAGGTGGCCGTCCCGTAGTATAGGATCACCCCGCGGAGATGGTCAGCCAGGTGGCCAGGTGTAGTGTAGGATCACCCCGCGGAGATGGTCAGCCAGGTGGCCAGGTGTAGTATAGGATCACCCCGCGGAGATGGTCAGCCAGGTGGCCAGGTGTAGTGTAGGATCACCCCGCGGAGATGGTCAGCCAGGTGGCCGTCCCGTAGTGTAGGATCACCCCGCGGAGATGGTCAGCCAGGTGGCCAGGTGTAGTGTAGGATCACCCCGCGGAGATGGTCAGCCAGGTGGCCAGGTGTAGTGTAGGATCACCCCGCGGAGATGGTCAGCCAGGTGGCCAGGTGTAGTGTAGGATCACCCCGCGGAGATGGTCAGCCAGGTGGCCAGGTGTAGTATAGGATCACCCCGCGGAGATGGTCAGCCAGGTGGCCAGGTGTAGTGTAGGATCACCCCGCGGAGATGGTCAGCCAGGTGGCCGTCCCGTAGTGTAGGATCACCCCGCGGAGATGGTCAGCCAGGTGGCCAGGTGTAGTGTAGGATCACCCCGCGGAGATGGTCAGCCAGGTGGCCAGGTGTAGTGTAGGATCACCCCGCGGAGATGGTCAGCCAGGTGGCCAGGTGTAGTGTAGGATCACCCCGCGGAGATGGTCAGCCAGGTGGCCAGGTGTAGTGTAGGATCACCCCGCGGAGATGGTCAGCCAGGTGGCCAGGTGTAGTGTAGGATCACCCCGCGGAGATGGTCAGCCAGGTGGCCAGGTGTAGTGTAGGATCACCCCGCGGAGATGGTCAGCCAGGTGGCCAGGTGTAGTGTAGGATCACCCCGCGGAGATGGTCAGCCAGGTGGCCAGGTGTAGTGTAGGATCACCCCGCGGAGATGGTCAGCCAGGTGGCCAGGTGTAGTGTAGGATCACCCCGCGGAGATGGTCAGCCAGGTGGCCAGGTGTAGTGTAGGATCACCCCGCGGAGATGGTCAGCCAGGTGGCCAGGTGTAGTGTAGCATCACCCCGCGGAGATGGTCAGCCAGGTGGCCAGGTGTAGTGTAGGATCACCCCGCGGAGATGGTCAGCCAGGTGGCCAGGTGTAGTGTAGGATCACCCCGCGGAGATGGTCAGCCAGGTGGCCAGGTGTAGTGTAGGATCACCCCGCGGAGATGGTCAGCCAGGTGGCCAGGTGTAGTGTAGGATCACCCCGCGGAGATGGTCAGCCAGGTGGCCAGGTGTAGTGTAGGATCACCCCGCGGAGATGGTCAGCCAGGTGGCCAGGTGTAGTGTAGGATCACCCCGCGGAGATGGTCAGCCAGGTGGCCAGGTGTAGTGTAGGATCACCCCGCGGAGATGGTCAGCCAGGTGGCCAGGTGTAGTATAGGATCACCCCGCGGAGATGGTCAGCCAGGTGGCCAGGTGTAGTGTAGGATCACCCCGCGGAGATGGTCAGCCAGGTGGCCAGGTGTAGTGTAGGATCACCCAGCGGAGATGGTCAGCCAGGTGGCCGTCCCGTAGTGTAGGATCACCCCGCGGAGATGGTCAGCCAGGTGGCCAGGTGTAGTGTAGGATCACCCCGCGGAGATGGTCAGCCAGGTGGCCGTCCCGTAGTGTAGGATCACCCCGCGGAGATGGTCAGCCAGGTGGCCGTTCCGTAGTATAGGATCACCCCGCGGAGATGGTCAGCCAGGTGGCCAGGTGTAGTGTAGGATCACCCCGCGGAGATGGTCAGCCAGGTGGCCGTCCCGTAGTGTAGGATCACCCAGCGGAGATGGTCAGCCAGGTGGCCAGGTGTAGTGTAGGATCACCCCGCGGAGATGGTCAGCCAGGTGGCCGTCCCGTAGTGTAGGATCACCCCGCGGAGATGGTCAGCCAGGTGGCCAGGTGTAGTGTAGGATCACCCAGCGGAGATGGTCAGCCAGGTGGCCGTCCCGTAGTGTAGGATCACCCCGCGGAGATGGTCAGCCAGGTGGCCAGGTGTAGTGTAGCATCACCCCGCGGAGATGGTCAGCCAGGTGGCCAGGTGTAGTGTAGGATCACCCCGCGGAGATGGTCAGCCAGGTGGCCAGGTGTAGTATAGGATCACCCCGCGGAGATGGTCAGCCAGGTGGCCGTCCCGTAGTGTAGGATCACCCCGCGGAGATGGTCAGCCAGGTGGCCAGGTGTAGTGTAGGATCACCCCGCGGAGATGGTCAGCCAGGTGGCCAGGTGTAGTGTAGGATCACCCCGCGGAGATGGTCAGCCAGGTGGCCAGGTGTAGTGTAGGATCACCCCGCGGAGATGGTCAGCCAGGTGGCCAGGTGTAGTGTAGGATCACCCAGCGGAGATGGTCAGCCAGGTGGCCAGGTGTAGTGTAGGATCACCCCGCGGAGATGGTCAGCCAGGTGGCCAGGTGTAGTATAGGATCACCCCGCGGAGATGGTCAGCCAGGTGGCCAGGTGTAGTATAGGATCACCCCGCGGAGATGGTCAGCCAGGTGGCCGTCCCGTAGTGTAGGATCACCCCGCGGAGATGGTCAGCCAGGTGGCCAGGTGTAGTGTAGGATCACCCCGCGGAGATGGTCAGCCAGGTGGCCAGGTGTAGTGTAGGATCACCCAGCGGAGATGGTCAGCCAGGTGGCCGTCCCGTAGTATAGGATCACCCCGCGGAGATGGTCAGCCAGGTGGCCAGGTGTAGTGTAGGATCACCCCGCGGAGATGGTCAGCCAGGTGGCCAGGTGTAGTATAGGATCACCCCGCGGAGATGGTCAGCCAGGTGGCCAGGTGTAGTGTAGGATCACCCCGCGGAGATGGTCAGCCAGGTGGCCAGGTGTAGTGTAGGATCACCCAGCGGAGATGGTCAGCCAGGTGGCCAGGTGTAGTGTAGGATCACCCCGCGGAGATGGTCAGCCAGGTGGCCAGGTGTAGTATAGGATCACCCCGCGGAGATGGTCAGCCAGGTGGCCAGGTGTAGTGTAAGATCACCCCGCGGAGATGGTCAGCCAGGTGGCCAGGTGTAGTGTAGGATCACCCCGCGGAGATGGTCAGCCAGGTGGCCAGGTGTAGTGTAGGATCACCCCGCGGAGATGGTCAGCCAGGTGGCCAGGTGTAGTGTAGAATCACCCCGCGGAGATGGTCAGCCAGGTGGCCGTCCCGTAGTATAGGATCACCCCGCGGAGATGGTCAGCCAGGTGGCCAGGTGTAGTGTAGGATCACCCCGCGGAGATGGTCAGCCAGGTGGCCAGGTGTAGTGTAGGATCACCCCGCGGAGATGGTCAGCCAGGTGGCCAGGTGTAGTGTAGGATCACCCCGCGGAGATGGTCAGCCAGGTGGCCAGGTGTAGTGTAGGATCACCCCGCGGAGATGGTCAGCCAGGTGGCCAGGTGTAGTATAGGATCACCCCGCGGAGATGGTCAGCCAGGTGGCCAGGTGTAGTGTAGGATCACCCCGCGGAGATGGTCAGCCAGGTGGCCAGGTGTAGTGTAGGATCACCCCGCGGAGATGGTCAGCCAGGTGGCCAGGTGTAGTGTAGGATCACCCCGCGGAGATGGTCAGCCAGGTGGCCAGGTGTAGTATAGGATCACCCCGCGGAGATGGTCAGCCAGGTGGCCAGGTGTAGTATAGGATCACCCCGCGGAGATGGTCAGCCAGGTGGCCAGGTGTAGTGTATGATCACCCCGCGGAGATGGTCAGCCAGGTGGCCAGGTGTAGTGTAGGATCACCCCGCGGAGATGGTCAGCCAGGTGGCCAGGTGTAGTATAGGATCACCCCGCGGAGATGGTCAGCCAGGCGGCCAGGTGTAGTGTAGGATCACCCCGCGGAGATGGTCAGCCAGGTGGCCGTCCCGTAGTGTAGGATCACCCCGCGGAGATGGTCAGCCAGGTGGCCAGGTGTAGTATAGGATCACCCCGCGGAGATGGTCAGCCAGGCGGCCAGGTGTAGTGTAGGATCACCCCGCGGAGATGGTCAGCCAGGTGGCCGTCCCGTAGTGTAGGATCACCCCGCGGAGATGGTCAGCCAGGTGGCCAGGTGTAGTGTAGGATCACCCCGCGGAGATGGTCAGCCAGGTGGCCGTCCCGTAGTGTAGGATCACCCCGCGGAGATGGTCAGCCAGGTGGCCAGGTGTAGTGTAGAATCACCCCGCGGAGATGGTCAGCCAGGTGGCCAGGTGTAGTGCAGGATCACCCCGCGGAGATGGTCAGCCAGGTGGCCAGGTGTAGTGTAGAATCACCCCGCGGAGATGGTCAGCCAGGTGGCCGTCCCGTAGTATAGGATCACCCCGCGGAGATGGTCAGCCAGGTGGCCAGGTGTAGTGTAGGATCACCCCGCGGAGATGGTCAGCCAGGTGGCCAGGTGTAGTATAGGATCACCCCGCGGAGATGGTCAGCCAGGTGGCCAGGTGTAGTATAGGATCACCCCGCGGAGATGGTCAGCCAGGTGGCCAGGTGTAGTGTAGGATCACCCCGCGGAGATGGTCAGCCAGGTGGCCAGGTGTAGTGTAGGATCACCCCACGGAGATGGTCAGCCAGGTGGCCAGGTGTAGTATAGGATCACCCCGCGGAGATGGTCAGCCAGGTGGCCAGGTGTAGTATAGGATCACCCCGCTGAGATGGTCAGCCAGGTGGCCGTCCCGTAGTGTAGGATCACCCCGCGGAGATGGTCAGCCAGGTGGCCAGGTGTAGTGTAGGATCACCCCGCGGAGATGGTCAGCCAGGTGGCCAGGTGTAGTGTAGGATCACCCCGCGGAGATGGTCAGCCAGGTGGCCAGGTGTAGTATAGGATCACCCCGCGGAGATGGTCAGCCAGGTGGCCAGGTGTAGTGTAGGATCACCCCGCGGAGATGGTCAGCCAGGTGGCCGTCCCGTAGTATAGGATCACCCCGCGGAGATGGTCAGCCAGGTGGCCAGGTGTAGTGTAGGATCACCCCGCGGAGATGGTCAGCCAGGCGGCCGTCCCGTAGTATAGGATCACCCCGCGGAGATGGTCAGCCAGGTGGCCAGGTGTAGTATAGGATCACCCCGCGGAGATGGTCAGCCAGGTGGCCAGGTGTAGTGTAGGATCACCCCGCGGAGATGGTCAACCAGGTGGCCAGGTGTAGTGTAGGATCACCCCGCGGAGATGGTCAGCCAGGTGGCCAGGTGTAGTGTAGGATCACCCCGCGGAGATGGTCAGCCAGGTGGCCAGGTGTAGTATAGGATCACCCCGCGGAGATGGTCAGCCAGGTGGCCAGGTGTAGTGTAGGATCACCCCGCGGAGATGGTCAGCCAGGTGGCCAGGTGTAGTGTAGGATCACCCCGCGGAGATGGTCAGCCAGGTGGCCGTCCCGTAGTATAGCATCACCCCGCGGAGATGGTCAGCCAGGTGGCCAGGTGTAGTGTAGGATCACCCCGCGGAGATGGTCAGCCAGGTGGCCAGGTGTAGTGTAGGATCACCCCGCGGAGATGGTCAGCCAGGTGGCCAGGTGTAGTGTAGGATCACCCCGCGGAGATGGTCAGCCAGGTGGCCAGGTGTAGTGTAGGATCACCCCGCGGAGATGGTCAGCCAGGTGGCCAGGTGTAGTATAGGATCACCCCGCGGAGATGGTCAGCCAGGTGGCCAGGTGTAGTGTAGGATCACCCCGCGGAGATGGTCAGCCAGGTGGCCAGGTGTAGTGTAGGATCACCCCGCGGAGATGGTCAGCCAGGTGGCCAGGTGTAGTGTAGGATCACCCCGCGGAGATGGTCAGCCAGGTGGCCAGGTGTAGTGTAGGATCACCCCGCGGAGATGGTCAGCCAGGTGGCCAGGTGTAGTATAGGATCACCCCGCGGAGATGGTCAGCCAGGTGGCCAGGTGTAGTATAGGATCACCCCGCGGAGATGGTCAGCCAGGTGGCCAGGTGTAGTGTAGGATCACCCCGCGGAGATGGTCAGCCAGGTGGCCAGGTGTAGTGTAGGATCACCCCGCGGAGATGGTCAGCCAGGTGGCCAGGTGTAGTATAGGATCACCCCGCGGAGATGGTCAGCCAGGTGGCCAGGTGTAGTGTAGGATCACCCCGCGGAGATGGTCAGCCAGGTGGCCAGGTGTAGTGTAGGATCACCCCGCGGAGATGGTCAGCCAGGTGGCCAGGTGTAGTGTAGGATCACCCCGCGGAGATGGTCAGCCAGGTGGCCAGGTGTAGTGTAGGATCACCCCGCGGAGATGGTCAGCCAGGTGGCCAGGTGTAGTGTAGGATCACCCCGCGGAGATGGTCAGCCAGGTGGCCAGGTGTAGTGTAGGATCACCCCGCGGAGATGGTCAGCCAGGTGGCCAGGTGCAGTGTAGGATCACCCCGCGGAGATGGTCAGCCAGGTGGCCAGGTGTAGTGTAGGATCACCCCGCGGAGATGGTCAGCCAGGTGGCCAGGTGTAGTATAGGATCACCCCGCGGAGATGGTCAGCCAGGTGGCCAGGTGTAGTGTAGGATCACCCCGCGGAGATGGTCAGCCAGGTGGCCAGGTGTAGTGTAGGATCACCCCGCGGAGATGGTCAGCCAGGTGGCCAGGTGTAGTGTAGGATCACCCCGCGGAGATGGTCAGCCAGGTGGCCAGGTGTAGTGTAGGATCACCCCGCGGAGATGGTCAGCCAGGTGGCCGTCCCGTAGTGTAGGATCACCCCGCGGAGATGGTCAGCCAGGTGGCCAGGTGTAGTGTAGGATCACCCCGCGGAGATGGTCAGCCAGGTGGCCGTCCCGTAGTGTAGGATCACCCCGCGGAGATGGTCAGCCAGGTGGCCAGGTGTAGTGTAGGATCACCCCGCGGAGATGGTCAGCCAGGTGGCCGTCCCGTAGTGTAGGATCACCCCGCGGAGATGGTCAGCCAGGTGGCCAGGTGTAGTGTAGGATCACCCCGCGGAGATGGTCAGCCAGGTGGCCAGGTGTAGTGTAGGATCACCCCGCGGAGATGGTCAGCCAGGTGGCCAGGTGTAGTGCAGGATCACCCCGCGGAGATGGTCAGCCAGGTGGCCAGGTGTAGTGTAGGATCACCCCGCGGAGATGGTCAGCCAGGTGGCCAGGTGTAGTGTAGGATCACCCCGCGGAGATGGTCAGCCAGGTGGCCAGGTGTAGTGTAGGATCACCCCGCGGAGATGGTCAGCCAGGTGGCCAGGTGTAGTGTAGGATCACCCCGCGGAGATGGTCAGCCAGGTGGCCGTCCCGTAGTATAGGATCACCCCGCGGAGATGGTCAGCCAGGTGGCCAGGTGTAGTGTAGGATCACCCCGCGGAGATGGTCAGCCAGGTGGCCGTCCCGTAGTATAGCATCACCCCGCGGAGATGGTCAGCCAGGTGGCCAGGTGTAGTGTAGGATCACCCCGCGGAGATGGTCAGCCAGGTGGCCAGGTGTAGTGTAGGATCACCCCGCGGAGATGGTCAGCCAGGTGGCCGTCCCGTAGTATAGGATCACCCCGCGGAGATGGTCAGCCAGGTGGCCAGGTGTAGTGTAGGATCACCCCGCGGAGATGGTCAGCCAGGTGGCCGTCCCGTAGTATAGCATCACCCCGCGGAGATGGTCAGCCAGGTGGCCAGGTGTAGTGTAGGATCACCCCGCGGAGATGGTCAGCCAGGTGGCCAGGTGTAGTGTAGGATCACCCCGCGGAGATGGTCCGCCAGGTGGCCAGGTGTAGTGTAGGATCACCCCGCGGAGATGGTCAGCCAGGTGGCCAGGTGTAGTGTAGGATCACCCCGCGGAGATGGTCAGCCAGGTGGCCAGGTGTAGTGTAGGATCACCCCGCGGAGATGGTCAGCCAGGTGGCCAGGTGTAGTGTAGGATCACCCCGCGGAGATGGTCAGCCAGGTGGCCAGGTGTAGTGTAGGATCACCCCGCGGAGATGGTCAGCCAGGTGGCCAGGTGTAGTGTAGGATCACCCCGCGGAGATGGTCAGCCAGGTGGCCAGGTGTAGTGTAGGATCACCCCGCGGAGATGGTCAGCCAGGTGGCCAGGTGTAGTGTAGGATCACCCCGCGGAGATGGTCAGCCAGGTGGCCAGGTGTAGTATAGGATCACCCCCGCGGAGATGGTCAGCCAGGTGGCCAGGTGTAGTGTAGGATCACCCCGCGGAGATGGTCAGCCAGGTGGCCAGGTGTAGTATAGGATCACCCCGCGGAGATGGTCAGCCAGGTGGCCGTCCCGTAGTGTAGGATCACCCCGCGGAGATGGTCAGCCAGGTGGCCAGGTGTAGTATAGGATCACCCCGCGGAGATGGTCAGCCAGGTGGCCAGGTGTAGTATAGGATCACCCCGCGGAGATGGTCAGCCAGGTGGCCGTCCCGTAGTGTAGGATCACCCCGCGGAGATGGTCAGCCAGGTGGCCAGGTGTAGAATAGGATCACCCCGCGGAGATGGTCAGCCAGGTGGCCAGGTGTAGTGTAGGATCACCCCGCGGAGATGGTCAGCCAGGTGGCCAGGTGTAGTGTAGGATCACCCCGCGGAGATGGTCAGCCAGGTGGCCAGGTGTAGTGTAGGATCACCCCGCGGAGATGGTCAGCCAGGTGGCCAGGTGTAGTGTAGGATCACCCCGCGGAGATGGTCAGCCAGGTGGCCAGGTGTAGTGTAGGATCACCCCGCGGAGATGGTCAGCCAGGTGGCCGTCCCGTAGTATAGGATCACCCCGCGGAGATGGTCAGCCAGGTGGCCAGGTGTAGTGTAGGATCACCCCGCGGAGATGGTCAGCCAGGTGGCCAGGTGTAGTGTAGGATCACCCCGCGGAGATGGTCAGCCAGGTGGCCGTCCCGTAGTGTAGGATCACCCCGCGGAGATGGTCAGCCAGGTGGCCAGGTGTAGTGTAGGATCACCCCGCGGAGATGGTCAGCCAGGTGGCCAGGTGTAGTGTAGGATCACCCCGCGGAGATGGTCAGCCAGGTGGCCAGGTGTAGTGTAGGATCACCCCGCGGAGATGGTCAAGCCAGGTGGCCGTCCCGTAGTATAGGATCACCCCGCGGAGATGGTCAGCCAGGTGGCCAGGTGTAGTATAGGATCACCCCGCGGAGATGGTCCAGCCAGGTGGCCAGGTGTAGTGTAGGATCAACCCCGCGGAGATGGTCAGCCAGGCGGCCGTCCCGTAGTGTAGGGATCACCCCGCGGAGATGGTCAGCCAGGTGGCAGGTTGTAGTGTAGGATCACCCCGCGGAGATGGTCAGCCAGGTGGCCAGGTGTAGTATAGGATCACCCCGCGGAGATGGTCAGCCAGGTGGCCAGGTGTAGTATAGGATCACCCCGCGGAGATGGTCAGCCAGGTGGCCAGGTGTAGTGTAGGATCACCCCGCGGAGATGGTCAGCCAGGTGGCCAGGTCGTAGTATAGGATCACCCCGCGGAGATGGTCAGCCAGGTTGGCCAGGTGTAGTATAGGATCACCCCGCGGAGATGGTCAGCCAGGTGGCCAGGTGTAGTGTAGGATCACCCCGCGGAGATGGTCAGCCAGGTGGCCAGGTGTAGTGTAGGATCACCCCGCGGAGATGGTCAGCCAGGTGGCCAGGTGTAGTGTAGGATCACCCCGCGGAGATGGTCAGCCAGGTGGCCAGGTGTAGTATAGGATCACCCCGCGGAGATGGTCAGCCAGGTGGCCAGGTGTAGTGTAGGATCACCCCGCGGAGATGGTCAGCCAGGTGGCCAGGTGTAGTGTAGGATCACCCCGCGGAGATGGTCAGCCAGGTGGTCAGGTGTAGTGTAGGATCACCCCGCGGAGATGGTCAGCCAGGTGGCCAGGTGTAGTGTAGGATCACCCCGCGGAGATGGTCAGCCAGGTGGCCGTCCCGTAGTGTAGGATCACCCCGCGGAGATGGTCAGCCAGGTGGCCAGGTGTAGTATAGGATCACCCCGCGGAGATGGTCAGCCAGGTGGCCAGGTGTAGTGTAGGATCACCCCGCGGAGATGGTCAGCCAGGTGGCCAGGTGTAGTGTAGGATCACCCCGCGGAGATGGTCAGCCAGGTGGCCGTCCCGTAGTGTAGGATCACCCCGCGGAGATGGTCAGCCAGGTGGCCAGGTGTAGTGTAGGATCACCCCGCGGAGATGGTCAGCCAGGTGGCCAGGTGTAGTGTAGGATCACCCCGCGGAGATGGTCAGCCAGGTGGCCAGGTGTAGTGTAGGATCACCCCGCGGAGATGGTCAGCCAGGTGGCCAGGTGTAGTGTAGGATCACCCCGCGGAGATGGTCAGCCAGGTGGCCAGGTGTAGTGTAGGATCACCCCGCGGAGATGGTCAGCCAGGTGGCCAGGTGTAGTGTAGGATCACCCCGCGGAGATGGTCAGCCAGGTGGCCAGGTGTAGTATAGGATCACCCCGCGGAGATGGTCAGCCAGGTGGCCGTCCCGTAGTGTAGGATCACCCCGCGGAGATGGTCAGCCAGGTGGCCAGGTGTAGTGTAGGATCACCCCGCGGAGATGGTCAGCCAGGTGGCCAGGTGTAGTGTAGGATCACCCCGCGGAGATGGTCAGCCAGGTGGCCGTCCCGTAGTATAGGATCACCCCGCGGAGATGGTCAGCCAGGTGGCCGTCCCGTAGTATAGGATCACCCCGCGGAGATGGTCAGCCAGGTGGCCGTCCCGTAGTATAGGATCACCCCGCGGAGATGGTCAGCCAGGTGGCCAGGTGTAGTATAGGATCACCCCGCGGAGATGGTCAGCCAGGTGGCCAGGTGTAGTGTAGGATCACCCCGCGGAGATGGTCAGCCAGGTGGCCAGGTGTAGTATAGGATCACCCAGCGGAGATGGTCAGCCAGGTGGCCGTCCCGTAGTGTAGGATCACCCCGCGGAGATGGTCAGCCAGGTGGCCAGGTGTAGTGTAGGATCACCCCGCGGAGATGGTCAGCCAGGTGGCCAGGTGTAGTGTAGGATCACCCCGCGGAGATGGTCAGCCAGGTGGCCGTCCCGTAGTGTAGGATCACCCCGCGGAGATGGTCAGCCAGGTGGCCAGGTGTAGTGTAGGATCACCCCGCGGAGATGGTCAGCCAGGTGGCCGTCCCGTAGTATAGGATCACCCCGCGGAGATGGTCAGCCAGGTGGCCGTCCCGTAGTGTAGGATCACCCCGCGGAGATGGTCAGCCAGGTGGCCAGGTGTAGTGTAGGATCACCCCGCGGAGATGGTCAGCCAGGTGGCCAGGTGTAGTGTAGGATCACCCCGCGGAGATGGTCAGCCAGGTGGCCAGGTGTAGTGTAGGATCACCCCGCGGAGATGGTCAGCCAGGTGGCCAGGTGTAGTGTAGGATCACCCCGCGGAGATGGTCAGCCAGGTGGCCAGGTGTAGTGTAGGATCACCCCGCGGAGATGGTCAGCCAGGTGGCCGTCCCGTAGTGTAGGATCACCCCGCGGAGATGGTCAGCCAGGTGGCCAGGTGTAGTGTAGGATCACCCCGCGGAGATGGTCAGCCAGGTGGCCAGGTGTAGTATAGGATCACCCCGCGGAGATGGTCAGCCAGGTGGCCAGGTGTAGTGTAGGATCACCCCGCGGAGATGGTCAGCCAGGTGGCCAGGTGTAGTATAGGATCACCCCGCGGAGATGGTCAGCCAGGTGGCCAGGTGTAGTGTAGGATCACCCCGCGGAGATGGTCAGCCAGGTGGCCAGGTGTAGTATAGGATCACCCCGCGGAGATGGTCAGCCAGGTGGCCAGGTGTAGTGTAGGATCACCCCGCGGAGATGGTCAGCCAGGTGGCCAGGTGTAGTGTAGGATCACCCCGCGGAGATGGTCAGCCAGGTGGCCAGGTGTAGTGTAGGATCACCCCGCGGAGATGGTCAGCCAGGTGGCCAGGTGTAGTATAGGATCACCCCGCGGAGATGGTCAGCCAGGTGGCCAGGTGTAGTGTAGGATCACCCCGCGGAGATGGTCAGCCAGGTGGCCAGGTGTAGTATAGGATCACCCCGCGGAGATGGTCAGCCAGGTGGCCAGGTGTAGTATAGGATCACCGCCGCGGAGATGGTCAGCCAGGTGGCCAGGTGTAGTGTAGGATCACCCCGCGGAGATGGTCAGCCAAGGTGGCCAGGTGTAGTGTAGGATCACCCCGCGGAGATGGTCAGCCAGGTGGCCAGGTGTAGTATAGGATCACCCCGCGGAGATGGTCAGCCAGGTGGCCAGGTGTAGTGTATGATCACCCCGCGGAGATGGTCAGCCAGGTGGCCAGGTGTAGTGTAGGATCACCCCGCGGAGATGGTCAGCCAGGTGGCCAGATGTAGTATAGGATCACCCCGCGGAGATGGTCAGCCAGGTGGCCAGGAATAGTGTAGGATCACCCCCGCGGAGATGGTCAGCCAGGTGGCCGTCCCGTAGTGTAGGATCACCCCGCGGAGATGGTCAGCCAGGTGGCCAGGTGTAGTATAGGATCACCCCGCGGAGATGGGTCAGCCCAGGTGGCCAGGTGTAGTGTAGGATCACCCCGCGGAGATGGTCAGCCAGGTGGCCCAGGTGTAGTGTAGGATCACCCCGCGGAGATGGTCCAGCCAGGTGGCAGGTGTAGTATATGGATCACCCCCGCGGAGATGGTCAGCCAGGTGGCCAGGTGTAGTGTAGGATCACCCCGCGGAGATGGTCAGCCAGGTGGCCAGGTGTAGTGTAGGATCACCCCGCGGAGATGGTCAGCCAGGTGGCCGTCCCGTAGTGTAGGATCACCCCGCGGAGATGGTCAGCCAGGTGGCCAGGTGTAGTGTAGGATCACCCCGCGGAGATGGTCAGCCAGGTGGCCAGGTGTAGTATAGGATCACCCCGCGGAGATGGTCAGCCAGGTGGCCAGGTGTAGTGTAGGATCACCCCGCGGAGATGGTCAGCCAGGTGGCCGTCCCGTAGCATAGCATCACCCCGCGGAGATGGTCAGCCAGGTGGCCAGGTGTAGTGCAGGATCACCCCGCGGAGATGGTCAGCCAGGTGGCCAGGTGTAGTGTAGGATCACCCCGCGGGGACGTTACCTGATCACCCCGCGGGGACGTCATCTGATCACCCCGCGGGGACGTCATCTGATCACCCCGCGGGACGTCATCTGATCACCCCGCGGGACGTCATCTGATCACCCCGCGGGGACGTCATCTGATCACCCCGCGGGACGTCATCTGATCACCCCGCGGGGACGTCATCTGATCACCCCGCGGGACGTCATCTGATCACCCCGCGGGGACGTCATCTGATCACCCCGCGGGGACGTCATCTGATCACCCCGCGGGGACGTCATCTGATCACCCCGCGGGACGTCATCTGATCACCCCGCGGGGACGTCATCTGATCACCCCCCGCGGGACGTCATCTGATCACCCCGCGGGGACGTCATCTGATCACCCCGCGGGACGTCATCTGATCACCCCGCGGGACGTCATCTGATCACCCCGCGGGGACGTCATCTGATCACCCCGCGGGACGTCATCTGATCACCCCGCGGGACGTCATCTGATCACCCCGCGGGGACGTCATCTGATCACCCCGCGGGGACGTCATCTGATCACCCCGCGGGAACGTTACCTGATCACCCCGCGGGACGTCATCTGATCACCCCGCGGGGACGTCATCTGATCACCCCGCGGGGGACGTCATCTGATCACCCCGCGGGACGTCATCTGATCACCCCCGCGGGGACGTCATCTGATCACCCCGCGGGACGTCATCTGATCACCCCGCGGGACGTCATCTGATCACCCCGCGGGACGTCATCTGATCACCCCGCGGGACGTCATCTGATCACCCCGCGGGGATGTCATCTGATCACCCCGCGGGGACGTCATCTGATCACCCCGCGGGGACGTCATCTGATCACCCCGCGGGGACGTCATCTGATCACCCCGCGGGGACGTCATCTGATCACCCCGCGGGGACGTCATCTGATCACCCCGCGGGGACGTCATCTGATCACCCCGCGGGGACGTCATCTGATCACCCCGCGGGGACGTCATCTGATCACCCCGCGGGGATGTCATCTGATCACCCCGCGGGACGTCATCTGATCACCCCGCGGGGACGTCATCTGATCACCCCGCGGGACGTTACCTGATCACCCCGCGGGACGTCATCTGATCACCCCGCGGGACGTCATCTGATCACCCCGCGGGACGTCATCTGATCACCCCGCGGGACGTCATCTGATCACCCCGCGGGGATGTCATCTGATCACCCCGCGGGACGTCATCTGATCACCCCGCGGGACGTCATCTGATCACCCCGCGGGGACGTCATCTGATCACCCCGCGGGGACGTCATCTGATCACCCCGCGGGAACGTCATCTGATCACCCCGCGGGACGTCATCTGATCACCCCGCGGGACGTCATCTGATCACCCCGCGGGGACGTCATCTGATCACCCCGCGGGGACGTCATCTGATCCGCGGGGATGATAGCTGATGATGCAGACTTGTGTTCAGATAGCCTCCAACTACCTAGTGCCTCATATGCAGACTTGTATTCAACTCAATCAATCGACTAAGTTACTCCCGTCGTGTGGTCAGCCCTTCGGGTCCTAACAACGATCAGGGTTCGCTGGCACACCGCACGCTAGCTGTGATGCAAATTATAAACGTAGACTGGGACGTGTGCTAACATGATGTCTAAATACTAAACTTGCATCTCAGCTAGCGTACGGTCTGGTGGCGAACCCTGATCCTGATCAGTACCGAAGGGCTGACCACACGACGGGAGTAACTTGAGTCGATTGATTGAGTTGAATACTCAAGTCTGCTCGTATGACGTCATATATATGCCGTCACATGTAGCCTCTAGCCTGATCAGTGAGCTGCGCGGCGCCCTCTGCCAGGGTGCGGCTTCCCCTGATGACGTCACATGTAGCCTCTAACCTGATCAGTGAGCTGCGCGGCGCCCTCTGCCGGGGTGCGGCAGCCCCTGATGACGTCACATGTAGCCTCTAACCTGATCAGTGAGCTGCGCGGCGCCCTCTGCCGGGGTGCGGCAGCCCCTGATGACGTCACATGTAGCCTCTAACCTGGTCAGTGAGCTGCGCGGCGCCATCTGCCGGGGTGCGGCAGCCCCTGATGACGTCACATGTAGCCTCTAACCTGATCAGTGAGCTGCGCGGCGCCCTCTGCCGGGGTGCGGCAGCCCCTGATGCCGTCACATGTAGCCTCTAACCTGATCAGTGAGCTGCGCGGCGCCCTCTGCCGAGGTGCGGCAGCCCCTGATGACGTCACATGTAGCCTCTAACCTGGTCAGTGAGCTGCGCGGCGCCCTCTGCCGGGGTGCGGCAGCCCCTGATGACGTCACATGTAGCCTCTAACCTGATCAGTGAGCTGCGCGGCGCCCTCTGCCGGGGTGCGGCAGCCCCTGATGACGTCACATATAGCCTCTAACCTGATCAGTGAGCTGCGCGGCGCCCTCTGCCGGGGTGCGGCAGCCCCTGATGACGTCACATGTAGCCTCTAACCTGGTCAGTGAGCTGCGCGGCGCCCTCTGCCGGGGTGCGGCAGCCCCTGATGACGTCACATGTAGCCTCTAACCTGGTCAGTGAGCTGCGCGGCGCCCTCTGCCGGGGTGCGGCAGCCCCTGATGACGTCACATGTAGCCTCTAACCTGGTCAGTGAGCTGCGCAGCGCCCTCTGCCGGGGTGCGGCAGCCCCTGATGACGTCACAGATCTCCTGGTCGGGCATCACGTGGTTGATGCCGTCCGAGGTCAGCACCAAAAACGCGTCTCGGCCGTGCTTCACCTGACCTCAGGTCAAGGTCACCAGCAGAACAGACAGGCAAGGTCAGAATACAAGGTCACCGGTAGCACACAAAGGCATTGTTAGAATGGGCATTGTCAACAGCAGAACACACAGACATCATAGGAGTCAGGTCATGGCTGTTATATATCATGGCAGAACACACAGGCATCATAGGAGTCAGAATACAAGGTCATGGCTGTTATATATCATGGCACCAAATGGCCGGAGCAGGCAAAAGTGCCCAATCAACAAATGTCTAAATGGCTATTATATAGCATTACTACCAGTAAGGCGCCGTAGTTGGCGATGAACGAGCGAGCGCGAAGGAAATGTATGGCGAATTTCAACTTGATCGGGCAAGTAGTTTGATATACAAAAAGGCAATAATAGGAAAAGTATTTCACGATCAGTATATCATAACCTCTACCAGCCGGTAAATTCCGCAATAAGGCGACATGTGCTAGCTGACGATTGACACCTCGAGTGACTTCTGACCTCTGACGACTGACCTCTAGTGACCTGGTGTCGGGGAAGGCGGTGACCCCCGCTTTCTTCAGGTGCAGGTCCCCTATGCTGCGTGTCATCGCCAGCCGACCGTTTACCATATGCCGTCCCACCTCATCCACGGTCACGTGACCGCCCGACTGCTCCACACGCCGCTGAAGAGGAGAGTCACGTGATCAACACACTGCTCCACACGCCGCTGAAGAGGAGAGTCACGTGATCAACACACTGCTCCTCACGCCGCTGAAGAGGAGAGTCACGTGATCAACCCACTGCTCCACACGCCGCTGAAGAGGAGAGTCACGTGATCAATACATAGTTTTGCAGATATTAGTCACGTGACTGCCTGACTGCTTTACACATCTCAGTCGACTCTGTAAACCAGGGTAATAGAACAACGGGTAGAACAGTAAGGAATGTAACGCCCAAATTAATAAGACAAGATATAATTTTTATCGTAATTGTTTTGTCTATTATAAATTAAAGGTATTGTTTGCTATCAATAACTTGTATTTCCAAAGATGATATCTTTATTTATTGAATTAAACGCCAGCAAATATACGAAATAGTAGTCAAAGTAGTGTATTTGCAGTGCATGTAGTAGCATTTGGAAGCGGTCATATTAAATTATACTATGAAGTAGTAGTCGAAGTAGTGTATATTTCAGTACTGTAGTAGCATTTGGAAGCGGTCAGCGGTCGTGCCGACATTTTTTAACCCCCAAGCCCATTTATCCCCTTTACGCCAGGAATATCGAAAAATGGTAAATATAAACGTTGTAGCTAAGGCTTGTAGCTATCTGTTCCAGAAGTCGGATTTAAAATATGTACCATAGGTTACGAGCCAGCCTCGTCTGACAATCATCGACTTAAAGGGAATAGTTCACCTTTAACATGGCGTTTTGGACTGAGATAACAGATTTGTAGAGCAGATCTAAAAATGGTTTGTGGTGAAAGAATTACCTCTCTACGTTAAGTAATTTCGACACAGGACTAGTGGGCCCGATTTCATTCCCGCTGTTCCGGGCCACGATCGGGGAATGAACGCTCGCCACTCGCCGCCGGAGGCAGGTACACTCTCTGGCACGTAGTCTCTGGTCACGACGCCTCTTTAATATCCGCTCAGCCGCCCGGACGGCGCGGCGGCCCCTTGTCAGAGACTGTACTTGGCGTCAGGCGGAGCGGGGCGGAGCCAGAACGCCAGCTGCTATCGTACGATTTCTCGTGAAATAGAAAGAGAAACTTACTTCTTTCTCCACATATATCCATCAGTTGTCCAAACCAAAATCATATTCATAGTTTTGAGCTCAAGATGCACCTAATGGTTGAACTTCAAGACAACTTTCAAGGTGACCTATTCCCTTTAACATGGGAACCCTATGGTGTATAGTTAGTAGGTTTTTAACGCCCAAACGTCCGAGTGCTGCCAACTGTTACTGGTGGGGGCTGCTGCAAACAAGCACGTGTTTCCGCCCGGGATCGAACCGGGGACCTTCCGCGTGTTAGGCGGATGTGATAACCACTACACCACGGAAACAGTTGATCCGAGAGCCTTAACGATGGCAAATAAACCGCAAGCAACCCGCCGGGTGCGTCATCAGCCGCAACCGGTGGCGTCATCAGCGGAGATGCCGGGGGCGCTCATTATCTACCCCAACGACGACCGCCACGAGCTGAGGGCGCCAGCAGGAGCTCTTTGCTCCAGCTTCCGCGCGGAGATGGCCGCCCTCGACCACCTGCTGGAGGTCCACCGACCACCCGGGACCTCATCATCTGCTGCACCGACTCGAGGTCAGCCCTGGCTGCCCTCCGCGAGGGCCCTGCGGCGCAGCGCTCCCTACAGGGCGCTGAGGTCTGGGACCGCCTCCTCGCCATCTCGGCCGGTGATGCTGCAGTGGGTCTGGGATCGCCTCCTCGCCATCTCGGCCAGAGACCGGCCGGTGAGGCTGCATTGGGTCTGGGACCGCCTCCTCGCCATCTCGGCCAGAGACCGGCCGGTGAGGCTGCATTGGGTCTGGGATCGCCTCCTCGCCATCTCGGACAGAGACCGGCCGGTGAGGCTGCAGTGGGTCTGGGACCGCCTCCTCGCCATCTCGGCCGGTGATGCTGCAGTGGGTCTGGGATCGCCTCCTCGCCATCTCGGCCAGAGACCGGCCGGTGAGGCTGCATTGGGTCTGGGACCGCCTCCTCGCCATCTCGGCCAGAGACCGGCCGGTGAGGCTGCATTGGGTCTGGGATCGCCTCCTCGCCATCTCGGACAGAGACCGGCCGGTGAGGCTGCAGTGGGTCTGGGACCGCCTCCTCGCCATCTCGGACAGAGACCGGCCGGTGAGGCTGCAGTGGGTCTGGGACCGCCTCCTCGCCATCTCGGACAGAGACCGGCCGGTGAGGCTGCATTGGGTCTGGGACCGCCTCCTCGCCATCTCGGACAGAGACCGGCCGGTGAGGCTGCATTGGGTCTGGGACCGCCTCCTCGCCATCTCGGACAGAGACCGGCCGGTGAGGCTGCATTGGGTCTGGGACCGCCTCCTCGCCATCTCGGACAGAGACCGGCCGGTGAGGCTGCAGTGGGTCTGGGACCGCCTCCTCGCCATCTCGGCCAGAGACCGGCCGGTGAGGCTGCATTGGGTCTGGGACCGCCTCCTCGCCATCTCGGACAGAGACCGGCCGGTGAGGCTGCATTGGGTCTGGGACCGCCTCCTCGCCATCTCGGACAGAGACCGGCCGGTGAGGCTGCATTGGGTCCTCGCCATCTCGGACAGAGACCGGCCGGTGAGGCTGCAGTGGGTCTGGGACCGCCTCCTCGCCATCTCGGACAGAGACCGGCCGGTGAGGCTGCATTGGGTCTGGGACCGCCTCCTCGCCATCTCGGCCAGAGACCGGCCGCATTGGGTCTGGGACCGCCTCCTCGCCATCTCGGACAGAGACCGGCCGGTGAGGCTGCATTGGGTCTGGGACCGCCTCCTCGCCATCTCGGACAGAGACCGGCCGGTGAGGCTGCAGTGGGTCTTGGACCACCTCCTCGCCATCTCGGACAGAGACCGGCCGGTGAGGCTGCATTGGGTCTGGGACCGCCTCCTCGCCATCTCGGACAGAGACCGGCCGGTGAGGCTGCATTGGGTCCTCGCCATCTCGGACAGAGACCGGCCGGTGAGGCTGCATTGGGTCTGGGACCGCCTCCTCGCCATCTCGGACAGAGACCGGCCGGTGAGGCTGCATTGGGTCTGGGACCGCCTCCTCGCCATCTCGGACAGAGACCGGCCGGTGAGGCTGCATTGGGTCTGGGACCGCCTCCTCGCCATCTCGGACAGAGACCGGCCGGTGAGGCTGCATTGGGTCTGGGACCGCCTCCTCGCCATCTCGGACAGAGACCGGCCGGTGAGGCTGCATTGGGTCTGGGACCGCCTCCTCGCCATCTCGGCCAGAGACCGGCCGGTGAGGCTGCATTGGGTCTGGGACCGCCTCCTCGCCATCTCGGACAGAGACCGGCCGGTGAGGCTGCATTGGGTCTGGGACCGCCTCCTCGCCATCTCGGACAGAGACCGGCCGGTGAGGCTGCATTGGGTCCTCGCCATCTCGGACAGAGACCGGCCGGTGAGGCTGCAGTGGGTCTGGGACCGCCTCCTCGCCATCTCGGACAGAGACCGGCCGGTGAGGCTGCATTGGGTCTGGGACCGCCTCCTCGCCATCTCGGCCAGAGACCGGCCGCATTGGGTCTGGGACCGCCTCCTCGCCATCTCGGACAGAGACCGGCCGGTGAGGCTGCATTGGGTCTGGGACCGCCTCCTCGCCATCTCGGACAGAGACCGGCCGGTGAGGCTGCATTGAGTCTGGGACCGCCTCCTCGCCATCTCGGACAGAGACCGGCCGGTGAGGCTGCATTGGGTCTGGGACCGCCTCCTCGCCATCTCGGCCGGTGAGGCTGCAGTGGGTCTGGGACCGCCTCCTCGCCATCTCGGACAGAGACCGGCCGGTGAGGCTGCATTGGGTCTGGGACCGCCTCCTCGCCATCTCGGACAGAGACCGGCCGGTGAGGCTGCATTGGGTCTGGGACCGCCTCCTCGCCATCTCGGACAGAGACCGGCCGGTGAGGCTGCATTGAGTCTGGGACCGCCTCCTCGCCATCTCGGACAGAGACCGGCCGGTGAGGCTGCATTGGGTCTGGGACCGCCTCCTCGCCATCTCGGCCGGTGAGGCTGCAGTGGGTCTGGGACCGCCTCCTCGCCATCTCGGACAGAGACCGGCCGGTGAGGCTGCATTGGGTCTGGGACCGCCTCCTCGCCATCTCGGACAGAGACCGGCCGGTGAGGCTGCAGTGGGTCTGGGACCGCCTCCTCGCCATCTCGGACAGAGACCGGCCGGTGAGGCTGCATTGGGTCTGGGACCGCCTCCTCGCCATCTCGGACAGAGACCGGCCGGTGAGGCTGCATTGGGTCTGGGACCGCCTCCTCGCCATCTCGGACAGAGACCGGCCGGTGAGGCTGCATTGGGTCTGGGACCGCCTCCTCGCCATCTCGGACAGAGACCGGCCGGTGAGGCTGCATTGGGTCTGGGACCGCCTCCTCGCCATCTCGGCCAGAGACCGGCCGGTGAGGCTGCATTGGGTCTGGGACCGCCTCCTCGCCATCTCGGACAGAGACCGGCCGGTGAGGCTGCAGTGGGTCTGGGATCGCCTCCTCGCCATCTCGGACAGAGACCGGCCGGTGAGGCTGCAGTGGGTCTGGGACCGCCTCCTCGCCATCTCGGACAGAGACCGGCCGGTGAGGCTGCATTGGGTCTGGGACCGCCTCCTCGCCATCTCGGACAGAGACCGGCCGGTGAGGCTGCATTGGGTCTGGGACCGCCTCCTCGCCATCTCGGACAGAGACCGGCCGGTGAGGCTGCATTGGGTCCTCGCCATCTCGGACAGAGACCGGCCGGTGAGGCTGCATTGGGTCTGGGACCGCCTCCTCGCCATCTCGGACAGAGACCGGCCGGTGAGGCTGCATTGGGTCTGGGACCGCCTCCTCGCCATCTCGGACAGAGACCGGCCGGTGAGGCTGCATTGGGTCTGGGACCGCCTCCTCGCCATCTCGGACAGAGACCGGCCGGTGAGGCTGCATTGGGTCTGGGACCGCCTCCTCGCCATCTCGGACAGAGACCGGCCGGTGAGGCTGCATTGGGTCCTCGCCATCTCGGACAGAGACCGGCCGGTGAGGCTGCATTGGGTCTGGGACCGCCTCCTCGCCATCTCGGACAGAGACCGGCCGGTGAGGCTGCATTGGGTCTGGGACCGCCTCCTCGCCATCTCGGACAGAGACTGGCCGGTGAGGCTGCAGTGGGTCTTGGACCACCTCCTCGCCATCTCGGACAGAGACTGGCCGGTGAGGCTGCAGTGGGTCTGGGACCGCCTCCTCGCCATCTCGGCCGGTGAGGCTGCATTGGGTCTGGGACCGCCTCCTCGCCATCTCGGCCGGTGAGGCTGCATTGGGTCTGGGACCGCCTCCTCGCCATCTCGGCCGGTGAGGCTGCATTGGGTCTGGGACCGCCTCCTCGCCATCTCGGACAGAGACCGGCCGGTGAGGCTGCATTGGGTCTGGGACCGCCTCCTCGCCATCTCGGCCGGTGAGGCTGCATTGGGTCTGGGACCGCCTCCTCGCCATCTCGGACAGAGACCGGCCGGTGAGGCTGCATTGGGTCTGGGACCGCCTCCTCGCCATCTCGGCCGGTGAGGCTGCATTGGGTCTGGGACCGCCTCCTCGCCATCTCGGACAGAGACCGGCCGGTGAGGCTGCATTGGGTCTGGGACCGCCTCCTCGCCATCTCGGACAGAGACCGGCCGGTGAGGCTGCATTGGGTCTGGGACCGCCTCCTCGCCATCTCGGACAGAGACCGGCCGGTGAGGCTGCATTGGGTCTGGGACCGCCTCCTCGCCATCTCGGACAGAGACCGGCCGGTGAGGCTGCAGTGGGTCTGGGACCGCCTCCTCGCCATCTCGGACAGAGACCGGCCGGTGAGGCTGCATTGGGTCTGGGACCGCCTCCTCGCCATCTCGGACAGAGACCGGCCGGTGAGGCTGCATTGGGTCTGGGACCGCCTCCTCGCCATCTCGGACAGAGACCGGCCGGTGAGGCTGCAGTGGGTCCTCGCCATCTCGGACAGAGACCGGCCGGTGAGGCTGCATTGGGTCTGGGACCGCCTCCTCGCCATCTCGGCCGGTGAGGCTGCATTGGGTCTGGGACCGCCTCCTCGCCATCTCGGACAGAGACCGGCCGGTGAGGCTGCATTGGGTCTGGGACCGCCTCCTCGCCATCTCGGACAGAGACCGGCCGGTGAGGCTGCAGTGGGTCCTCGCCATCTCGGACAGAGACCGGCCGGTGAGGCTGCATTGGGTCTGGGACCGCCTCCTCGCCATCTCGGCCGGTGAGGCTGCATTGGGTCTGGGACCGCCTCCTCGCCATCTCGGACAGAGACCGGCCGGTGAGGCTGCATTCCGAGATCTGCATTCAGACCATGCAGATCTCGGAATGCAGCCTCACCGCCTCACCGGCCTCACCGGCCGGTCTCTGTCCGAGATGGCGAGGGACCGCCTCCTCGCCATCTCGGACAGAGACCGGCCGGTGAGGCTGCATTGGGTCTGGGATCGCCTCCTCGCCATCTCGGCCAGAGACCGGCCGGTGAGGCTGCAGTGGGTCTGGGACCGCCTCCTCGCCATCTCGGACAGAGACCGGCCGGTGAGGCTGCATTGGGTCTGGGACCGCCTCCTCGCCATCTCGGACAGAGACCGGCCGGTGAGGCTGCAGTGGGTCCTCGCCATCTCGGACAGAGACCGGCCGGTGAGGCTGCATTGGGTCTGGGACCGCCTCCTCGCCATCTCGGACAGAGACCGGCCGGTGAGGCTGCAGTGGGTCTGGGACCGCCTCCTCGCCATCTCGGACAGAGACCGGCCGGTGAGGCTGCAGTGGGTCTGGGACCGCCTCCTCGCCATCTCGGACAGAGACCGGCCGGTGAGGCTGCATTGGGTCTGGGACCGCCTCCTCGCCATCTCGGACAGAGACCGGCCGGTGAGGCTGCATTGGGTCTGGGACCGCCTCCTCGCCATCTCGGCCGGTGGGGCTGCATTGGGTCTGGGACCGCCTCCTCGCCATCTCGGACAGAGACCGGCCGGTGAGGCTGCATTGGGTCTGGGACCGCCTCCTCGCCATCTCGGACAGAGACCGGCCGGTGAGGCTGCATTGGGTCTGGGACCGCCTCCTCGCCATCTCGGACAGAGACCGGCCGGTGAGGCTGCATTGGGTCTGGGACCGCCTCCTCGCCATCTCGGACAGAGACCGGCCGGTGAGGCTGCATTGGGTCTGGGACCGCCTCCTCGCCATCTCGGCCGGTGAGGCTGCATTGGGTCTGGGACCGCCTCCTCGCCATCTCGGCCGGTGAGGCTGCATTGGGTCCCATCCCACTTGGGATCACCGGCAACGAGGCGGCCGACACGTTGGCGGGGGCGGCGGCGGCCATGGCGCAGGACTCTGCCCCGCTCGACGTGCCAACCCTATACCGAGCAGCGACCGGCTGGTACAGGGACCGCGCAGCCAGAGAGAGAGAGAGAGAGACTCGGCTACCCTGGCAGAGCACGGGCAGCGACCCCTCGGGCCAGGGACCGCGCAGCCAGAGAGAGAGACTCTGCTACCCTGGCAGAGCACGGGCAGCGACCCGCCGGGCCAGGGACCGCGCAGCCAGAGAGAGAGACTCTGCTACCCTGGCAGAGCACGGGCCGCGACCCGCCGGGCCAGGGACTGCGCAGCCAGAGAGAGAGACTCTGCTACCCTGGCAGAGCACGGGCCGCGACCCGCCGGGCCAGGGACTGCGCAGCCAGAGAGAGAGACTCTGCTACCCTGGCAGAGCACGGGCCGCGATCCGCTGGTACAGGGAGCTGATGGGCCTGGAGTACCCGCCGCCGATCGCCAACATGGACAGGGCAGCGGCCGTCGACGTGCACCAGATGCGGACGGGCCGCTGGAGCGGCTCTACTCAGTTCCTGCAGGAAATCGAGCACAACCCGTCCCCCAGCTGCCCCCAGTGTCGCGACACCGACTGCGACCCACGAGGCGGCAGCGTGCCCGCTGTGTGGCGAGGCGGCAGCGTGCCCGCTGTGTGGCGAGGAGGCGGACACGCCCGCTGTGTGGCGAGGCGGCAGCGTGCCCGCTGTGTGGCGAGGCGGCAGCGTGCCCGCTGTGTGGCGAGGCGGCAACGTGCCCGCTGTGTGGCGAGGCGGCAGCGTGCCCGCTGTGTGGCGAGGCGGCAGCGTGCCCGCTGTGTGGCGAGGCGGCAGCGTGCCCGCTGTGTGGCGAGGCGGCAGCGTGCCCGCTGTGTGTCGAGACGCTGCAATAAGAAGGCAAGCATTGACACTGCAAAGGTACGAGCAAGGATGTTCCCGCCCGGGTTCGAACCGGGGACCTTCCGCGTGTGAAGCGGACGTGATAACCTACGGAATCAGATATAACGACGAGACTCCACAATGGAGATTAATCGGGCATATTTTTTTCATCTCACCCATTAGTCCTTTCCCCGTTTACACACCATTTTTTAGGTGGCGGGACTAAATACTGTGACCAGGCACGTAGCCAGGATTTCGCCCGGGGAGCAGCGTCAGAAAAGTGGTTCCACGATCTAAGATCGTGGAACAAATTTTTCGCCAGCGGCGGAACATTTTTTTAATGCGTAAACCAGTAATTTGTGCATAATGTTTGATACCCGTTTCTACATAACCTATTTTCATATATGCCAATATGTGCATATATTATGATGTCGAAAGTTGATGAATTGTCAGTCGTATTTCCTGTACAGATATGGTCTTGGCGTCAGTCGGGGACCGAGACTCCCGGGTCGTATGTTAAAAAGGTACCTTGTTACCGAGCGGACGCGAAGCGCCCGTGAGGTTTCTCGTCAACTTACCAGACAAATTTACATTTTCACCCGGCCCGACCCGGCCATACAGACGCTTTTCGGAAGCTAATAACTTGGCAACCACTGCTCCGATTGAGATCGGGTTTTCACCATTGCATAGGATCATCAAATCAATTTTGATGTTGTTATGGTGCGTTCTGATAGGGGTGGTACCACAGCGCGTGGCAAACGCAAACGTCGAAATGAACAAAAATAATTATTGATCAAAAATGGCTTGATTTATCTAAGCACTCGTTTTTTATACGCTGAAGCATGCAGAGTTCAGGACGTACTCCCTTTTGGCGGATTCGAGAAAGGAGATCATGTACAATTTAATGCAACTTAATTTTCATGTTGGCATGCATGGAGGCCTATCAATTTTTACGGGGGACTAAAAGGACTAAAAGGACTAAAAGGACTATGTGCTACTACCACGTGTGCTCCCGTACCGTTTCATATTTCAAACCTGTTTTAGCTTTACCAGTGCGCGCCCGCTCGGTCATCGCCCCAAAAAGGCGTTTTACTGGTATCGTTGTGTATGCGTATATGGGAAACTGGGCTCAAGTCTCAGTCTTAAGTACTGCCGTCTTTTGTATAACGTGTTCAGAGTGTCCAGTGTTATACATGGTTCCGATGACGATGGTATCGGTGGCGGTTTACAAAAAATAAAGATTTAGTCCGAATGTTTCTGAATGGATGATAGAATTTAGAAGCGAAAGTTGTACATGCCCGACATACCTGGACACGGTCCGCCCCGCCATCTGACGTCACCCGGCCTTGAGTGCGACCGCTGCCACCAGCCGCATGCCATCCCAGTCAGGGGGAAATAGCGAGCGCCGAAGCGACTCGAACCCAGGATGCCACTACCGGGTGAGGTCAGAAGCCCAGCGATCTCCCAACTGAGCTCCATGGACGGGGTTGTAACCACGCATACACAGGGGGGGGGGGGGGGGTAAACAAGATTTTGGTTTAATTTTTGGAAAATTACCAGTTTTCCTTCCCTAAATCACTGCAGAGATTTCGGATGTTGGGAATTTGGAGGTTCCGCCTTACGATTTTGTTTTGACAATTTGTGTCGCATTACTCACGTTCCGGCCATTGTTCGGAAAGTCAAATTTGTCTACTTGTTATGCTCGTCAGCCATTTGCATCCGCAGATTAACAAAAAAAATCATTCTTTACAGTCAACGTTTTCATGGAATAAAAGTTCGAAGTTCAGAAAAATGGAGAAACGGGCCACTTTTCTGACACTGCCCGGGGGGGGGGGGAGAGGCGGCGCCTCGAAGGGCCCCCTTCCCGAGCGTTGAAAGGGTCCCTTCTGACCCACCCAGGTCCCCTTTCGGTCTGGTCAGGGGCCCCTCTGACCTGCACAGGGGCCTTTTGAATGTCCATGGGGCCCTCATGGTCTATCAGAGGGCCCTGGTGGCCCCAAAGGGCCGCTGAAGTGCTCTAAACTCTCTAAAAACCACGCTTCGCGCGGAGTGCACATGATACCGCGCTTCGCGCGGTCTAGTCGGCCTGCGCGCGCGGAAAAGGGGCCCCCGACCTCCAGAGGGGAGGGGGGGGGGGGTCTCTCTTGGCTCCGTGCCTGTGACGAAATTACCGACAGTTCAAAAAGCATCAAGTTACACACTACACGGCACCACCTTCATTTTATGAACAGCAGGCCGGCATACCGGGTGCCAACATCCAGACATTTATAGCCCACCTATCATCGTTCTTCAGGCATAAATTGGTTGTTTCGTTAGTATAGTTTGACGCAAGTGAATGATCGCTAACAGCCACTATTCCCCTTTTCCTCCGCCACGGCTCACCTTTTCCTCCGCCACGGCTCACCTTTTCCTCCGCCACGGCTCACCTTTTCCTTCGCCGCGGCTCACCTTTTCCTCCACCACGGCTCACCTTTTCCTCCGCCGCGGCTCACCTTTTCCTCCTCCACGGCTCACCTTTTCCTCCGCCACGGCTCACCTTTTCCTTCGCCGCGGCTCACCTTTTCCTCCGCCACGGCTCACCTTTTCCTTCGCCGCGGCTCACCTTTTCCTCCGCCACGGCTCACCTTTTCCTCCGCCGCGGCTCACCTTTTCCTCCGCCACGGCTCACCTTTTCCTCCGCCGCGGCTCACCTTTTCCTCCGCCACGGCTCACCTTTCCTCCGCCGCGGCTCACCTTTTCCTCCGCCGCGGCTCACCTTTTCCTCCGCCGCCACGGCTCACCTTTTCCGACAGTAGCGCCGCAGAGTGGTCGGCGGTGAGCTTTCGAGCTTCGCCGTCGCGGCACAAGATGGCTCTGCTGTCGCCGACGTGTCCAATCACCAGCTCCGCGCCGGCCCGCAGCAGACACACCGTGGCCGTGGTGCCGGGACTGTCTGCCGACGTGACGTCATACACTTGTGTGACGTCAACATGGGTGACGTCACCACAGCTGCGTGGGGTGACGTCCGAAGCAGAGCACATAATGAAGAGGTTAATGTGCCCCCCCCCCCCCCCCCACACACTCAATTATACAAACGCTAAATATTGCGTTCAACTTTGCATTAAATAGCCTAAGTTAATTTATCACCAAACGTTTATCATTCAATTATTTGCTTCAAATATGAAAATGTTGTTCAAATATCTGTTCAGCAGCCGCGCCAAGGACCGGCGATTCAAGGTCACCATAACAAACATCTCACATCAGAAAATCGCAACACAATATCACACATAATCACAATATCACATCAATATATATCCCCTCCCCCCCCCCCCCCCCCCCCCCACACACACACTTCCGAGCACATGGAATTAACTCTATCTTCTATCTTCTAATTAACTCTATCTTCTATCTTCTAATTAACTCTATCTTCTATCTTCTAATTAACTCTATCTTCTAACTCTATCTTCTACTCTATCTTAACTCTATCTTCTATCTTCGCTGCACACAATATGCCAAGACCACATATCTTTTTGAACAGCGACAGCCAGCGGTGTCGCTTTTTCTAAATGATCAGGGGGGGGGATAGGGACGGATCCGAGGAGGCCTATATCAGCGCCATGGCTTCACTAACACGAAGGAAATCGGCCAAAACAAAATGGACTACGCCCTTGGTTGTGGATTGGAGCTCCAATCGCGCATTTCCAAAACGCCAATGCAATGCTAGCTAGCCTCTAAACTTCAACCTCAATAACAAAACAAATGTTAGACCTTTTCAGACCAAGCTACGTGCTTTCTCAGAACGAATAAGGGCTCTCTCAGACCGGCTGAGGGCTCTCTCAGAATGACTGAGAGCTCTTTTAGACTCCAATAGCCCACCTGGCTTCCTCCAGAGGGTTAATCACGTCTCAGAGACGTCAGAGTCAGAGTCAGAGTCAGAGTCAGAGTCAGAGTCACGTCAGAGTCAGTCACGTCAGAGTCAGAGTCAGAGTCAGAGTCACGTCAGAGTCAGAGTCAGAGTCAGAGTCAGAGTCAGTCAGAGTCAGAGTCAGAGTCACGTCAGAGTCAGAGTCACGTCAGAGTCAGAGTCACGTCAGAGTCAGAGTCATAGTCATAGTCAGAGTCAGAGTCAGAGTCAGAGTCAGAGTCAGAGTCACGTCAGAGTCAGAGTCGGAGTCAGAGCCACGTCAGTCACGTCAGAGTCAGAGTCAGAGTCAGTCAGAGTCAGAGTCAGAGTCAGAGTCAGAGTCAGAGCCACGTCAGAATCAGAGTCCGAGTCGGAGTCAGAGTCACGTCAGAGTCACGTCAGAGTCAGAGTCAGAGTCACGTCAGAGTCACGTCAGAGGGTTAATCTTCCACGTCCAGAGGCCCCACTCTGGCCAGCCCCCAAAGGACCCAATCTGGCTTCCAGGGGGTCACTCTAGCCTCTGGAAGGCCCACACTAACCTCCAGAGGGCCTACTCTGGCATTTAGAGGGCCCACTCTGGCCGGCCTTTAGAGGGCCCACTCTGGCGTCCAATATCCTCGCTCTGGCCTCCTCAGGGCCCAACCTGGCCTCCAGAGGGCCCAATCTGGCCTCCAGAGGGCCTACTCTGGTATCCAAGTCCAGGAAGTCCGATCTGACACTCAGAGGGTCATTCTGGCTGGCCTCCAGGGACCAACCTTAGCCTCGAGGCTCACCCTGGCCTCAATAGGTCCCACTCAGGTATTCAGAGGGCCCACTCTGCCCCTTGCCGGCTTCCAGAGAACACTCGCCTACAAAGGGCCCACTTTGGGATACAGGGGCTCACGCTGGCATCCAGAGGGCCCATTCTGGGCTCCAAAGAGCTCACTGTGACACTGTCCCACTTCTGCCTGTGTAGGGCCCTGGCTCTCCTCTGACCTACAGAGGACCCAGTCAGGCATTCAGAATTCCCACCCTGCCTCTGGCCCGCCTCCAGAGGGTCCCATTATCGCCTAGAGGGCCCACTATGGCACACAGGGCCCATTCTGACCTCCGCCCTCAGGATCCACGTTGGTTTCCGGAGGGCCCACTTTGACCTGAAGGTCCCACTCTGGTCTCCGTAGGGCCTATGCTGACCTACAGAGGCCCCACTCGGGCCTGCAGAGGACTCAATCTGGTCTGCAGAGGGCCTTAAGACGAAAGTGTGGCCTTATTATTTTAACGGTTCTCAGAGTATTTAGATACAAAGCATGCACAGCTCATAGACCCCCACGGGGCCCTGTGGAGGTCCAGAGGGACCCCGGACCCTCAGATCTCCCTGGCTATGCCCCCGACTAGCTGTTTCAGCATTTTGTGAGGCGATTCATTTCAGACTAAAAAAAAAAAAAATTACTCGGTACAGATCCGACCCGAATCAATATCCCTTGGAATGGAAAACAAGGCACCCAAACCTAAAGTGGTCGTTATACCATCTATCCCGGTTCATCTCACATCTCACAAACTACGCTTAGACGTGAATAATGGTTGTCATAACGGCAAAAAAAAGAGCTTTTGACGGCAAATCCCACACAATTCTAAAAAAAACACATCTGAGTTCGATTCTTCATACATGAATAGGCGATTTAAAACAAACTGTAAAAACAAATTGCGTAGATTTACGTCTAAATTAGGAAATGCGCCATTTACACCTATGGCGACAGTGCTTACTCGTATTCCCAATCTCCTGAATCGGGGATCTCCTGAACAGCGATAATGATGCCACCTATCGGACAGTCGGTGCTGCCACCTACCGGTCGCGCCGCCGTGCTGCTGCCAGTCTGCGGCGAAGCAGCGGTTCAGCGCAGGGAAAGTCTCTTGTAGTATGGTCATCAGGTCGCGCTCCCCGGCCGCCAGCTGAGCCTGTGGGACGGGGAACACGGTAACGTCGTCACGGCGTAGTCAGGCACGGTGTGGTCATCAGGTCGCGCTCCCCGGCCACCACCTGAGCCTGTGGGACGGGGAACACGGTAACGTCGTCACGGCGTAGTCAGGCACGGTGTGGTCATCAGGTCGCGCTCCCCGGCCACCAGCTGAGCCTGTGGGACGGGGAGCACGGTAGCGTCGTCACGGCGTAGTCAGGCACGGTGTGGTCATCAGGTCGCGCTCCCCGGCCGCCAGCTGAGCCTGTGGGACGGGGAACACGGTAACGTCGTCACGGCGTAGTCAGGCACGGTGTGGTCATCAGGTCGCGCTCCCCGGCCACCACCTGAGCCTGTGGGACGGGGAACACGGTAGCGTCGTCACGGCCACGGCGTAGTCAGGCATACATCAATGGCACGGCAAACAGCCGGGCCTATGGAGTATCGAGAATAGCACGGCCAGACGCATCTGTTATAGTCGAGTGCCCCTCATCGACCCTGCGGTTGGCTGCGGTTCGGCAGTCAGCTGCCAGTGGTCGGCAGCCGGGGGGGATAACGGAAAGTGGGGAGGGGGCGAAAGGTGTGACGTCACACGGCTGCGGCCGGTACGTACAATTCCACTGAATGTATGCTAAAAGCGATGATTTTTCGAACTGCCGGTTGTGTCGAGCATACGAGCCCTGCGGTTGGCACCCTTGCTTATTGCACTCTTGTGATGCAATAGATAGGTACTAGTGCTAACCCGTCCGCTCCGCTGTACGATTACAGGTCAAGTGGTGGTGCAAGCCAGTGATAGGCAATTAGGGATTGATAACCCGTACTACCCGTGACACCTGTCGTACCTATATACGTTTGTGTACCCGTCATACACCCGAAGTACCCGTCAAAAACCTACGATTCTTGACATGCACCCGTAGTACCCGTTGTGCCCCTGTGGAACACGCGATAACCCCGTTATAGCCGGCACTCACCCGTTATACCCGCGGAACACCTATGGCACCCGTAATACACCCGTTAAACCCGTGAAAACTCTACCCCGGCTTAGCGTATAGACTTAGCGTATCAATGGACCAGGAAGGTTCATTGATATATGCCGTACCGTATGCCGATGACCTACGTTTCGCAGTGATTCCGTGGTTGCTTGACATTGGTTGTGGCACTGTAGTATCCGTGGTCGGATCTGATTGGCCTTCGACTGGAGTGAAGCAATGCAAAACTCGTATCCGTAAACTGTTTTTTTTTTTGTACGGTAAAATATTTCTTAACACCTCCTTCTATGTTAGTTACAGCACAAACCTTCGCCCCAAACTGCACAACCTAAAACTGTCTGTAACTATCGTATCAAATGCGTCGGAAATGTACGAATTATACACCACTCGGTACTCGGTAGTATCTGTAAACTCGTTTGAAAACCTTAAAATCACGTGCATCTCGTGCTCATACCAATGTGGTACTGCAATGTAGAACTGCCGCTTTTATTTGTTAAATTCGTTCCGAAGAGACAGACAGACATACAGACAGACACTTATCAAATAGTAATATAGAATAGCGCCTTGTGCTCGCTCCGCGTCGCAATCCCATAGATGGATAGATATTTGATTGATAGATGGAGATTTATGGACTTGGACTTGTTTGACTTGTTGGACTTGTGAATCGATTTGGACTTGTCGGACTTGTTAGGCATGTCGGGCTTGTCGGACTTGTTTGAACTTTTCGAACTTGTCGGACTTATCGGACTTATCGGACTTATCAGACTTGTCGCATCTCAAACTCTAACCAACCCATCTCCGACACATAACTATAGCTATTTATAACGCACTTGTAATTTAACGAATTTCTCCGGAATGGTGGTTCCCTATGCATAAAGGCACGTTAATTACACATTGTTGACTGTGTTTTCCCAGCTCGGAAATACAGACGCCGCTCAAATATTAATATGTCTCGGGATTCTCCGGGACGAAGGTTCCATGCTCACAAAGGCACGTGAATTCAACCGCGGACAGACACGAAAACCTTGCTGTGTTTAGAGTGCAAAACGGACACTACTCAAATAGATATATAGGAGACTAGCGCCTTGTGTTCGCTCCGCGTCGCAATTCCATATATTCACAATCCCGATAGATGGATGGAGATTTGTATTTTGTTTACTTGGTGGGCTTGTCGGGCTTGCGGGGCTTGCGGGACTTGCGGGGCTCGACTTTCTCGACTTTTTTTACCTTTCGACTGAACTTTGCTTTACTTCACCCCCAATCCATCTCCAACTCAAACCAACCCATCTCAGACACAGTTATAGCTATTTAACGCACTTGTAATTTAACGAATTTCTCCGGAATGGAGGTTCCCTATGCACAAAGGCACGTGAATTACACACAAATTGTTGGCTATGTTTTCCCAGAGCGCTGTTCGGCGGCCGGCTCTCGCGAGAGCGCTCACCGACGTCACACAGGGCAGTGTCGTCATAATGAGTGACGTCGGCTCGCGGCCGCCGAACACCGGCGAGCAAACCCGTTAGCAAGCCATGCTAGCGCTCTTTTTCAATCGCTGGAATGCCGCTCGCGCGCGAGCACGTGACGTCACGTAAGGGGGCACGCGTACATGAAACTGTGCGCGTGTCGTCATCGTTTGCTCGCTCCTGATTGGTGAATCGCACGTTGCTAGGCAACCTGCGAGCCCACTAGCACTGGCTAGCGTGAGAGCCGGCAGCCGAACAGGGCTCAGCTCGGAACTACAGACGCCGCTCAACTATTAATATTTCTCGGGATTCTCCTGGACGGAGGCTCCATGCTCACAAAGACACGTGAATTCAGTGACGTCATGACGCCGGTGCGGTATGTGCAGTTACTGATACGTGCCGAGTTGCAGCGGCCCTGGCCGGAGAATCGGTGCCTTTTTGAGCGGGTTTCGAGGCATTGTTGGCTCGTACCCCCCCCCCCCCCTTCCACCAACCACCGAAACCCCTTGCCCCTACACGGCCTACATGTACCACACGGCCGGCCGGGACCTCGACTCGGATTACATTATCGGCAATCTCCTGGACGAAAGACTCCACCTCACTAACGCACGTGCTTAACCCGCATTCCATTCGCGGACAGACACAAGAACATTGCTGTGTTTCGAGTGCAAAACGGACACTACTCAAATAGATCTATAGGAGACTAGCGCCTTGTGCTCGCTTCGCGTCGCAATCCCGTAGATTCGCAATCCCGATAGATGGATGGAGATTTGTATTTTTTTACTTGGCGGGCTTGGCGGGCTTCCGGGGCTTGGCGGGCTTCCGGGGCTTGCGGGGCTTGGGAAACTTGCGTGCGGGGCTTGTTGGACTTGTTGGACTCGACTCTTTCGACTCTTTCGACTCTTTCGACTCTTTCGACTTTTTCTTCTTTTTTCTTTTTTTTCTTCTTTTTTGTTATACTTTTTTGTGACTTTTTGCCTTTTTTACTTTTACTAAAGACTCCACCTCACTAACGCACGTGCTTAACCCGCATTCCATTCGCGGACAGACACGAAAACCTTGCTGTGTTTGAGTGCAAAACGGACACTACTCAAATAGATATATAGGAGATGCAAGCATTATATTGTATTGTCACTGAAAAGCACACGATTTTATCAGCCAGAATTGTATCCGCCCGGGATAAAAAGTTTCCGTTGATAGTGGCAGAATGAGCCCCGGGTTACAAACCGGTGACCATCCGCGTGTGAAGCGGACGTGGTAACCACTACACTACGGAAACAGATAAGTCTTGCAGCGCGGCGTGCATTATTTATAGACGCCTGCGTGGGACGCCACATGATCAAAGGGGCGGGGCTTAGAGATTGCGGTTGACCGACGAACCGCTGGGACCATGAACAGCACTCAGAATTCATTCACGCGGTGGCTATCACGAATTCGGTCAACATACAATATGATACCACACAGTACATGCAAGACGTCAATACAATCAGGCACAATATGGTCAAATGAACATGCTGCCTAAAAACCCTCCCTCCTATACAGATACCATCGGCGCTAAGCGGTGACGTCATGCCTTCATTCCCACGGTGCCTGAGACTGGACAAAGACAAAGCTAGGTACACAGGTAGTCAGGTACATAGGTACAGGCATACAGGTACATAGGTACACATGTACAGGCGTACAGGTACACAGGTACACAGGTACACAGGTACATGCATACATGTACACAGGTAGTCAGGTACATAGGTACAGGCATACAGGAACACAGGCAGTCAGGTACATAGGTACAGTCATACAGGTACACAGGTAGTCAGGTACATAGGTACAGGCATACAGGAACACAGGTAGTCAGGTACATAGGTACAGGCATACAGTAACACAGGTAGTCAGGTATATAGGTACAGGCATACAGGTACACAGGTAGTCAGGTACATAGGTACAGGCATACAGGTACACAGGTAGTCAGGTACATAGGTACAGGCATACAGGTACACAGGTAGTCAGGTACATAGGTACAGGCATACAGTAACACAGGTAGTCAGGTACATAGGTACAGGCATACAGTAACACAGGTAGTCAGGTACATAGGTACAGGCATACAGTAACACAGGTAGTCAGGTATATAGGTACAGGCATACAGGTACACAGGTAGTCAGGTACATAGGTACAGGCATACAGGAACACAGGTAGTCAGGTACATAGGTACAGGCATACACGCAGCCACACAAGCACAACGGTTGTGTTCCTGCTGTCTGTCCGTGTGGCAAATCCGGCGGTGCCAGTGTCAAGGATATCACTAGTCTTCTTCACTTCACTATCACTAGTTCACTACAGTCATCCAGGATCGACTATTCAGCTTGTCTGTACCCGGATCAACTGGAATTAGACACTAAACATGGCCTGAGGCAGACAGGACACGTCAAAGACTGGCTCCAAAATGGTGATATCGGTTGCCGGGTGGCGGCTCACAAAAGATAACCATTTATCCATATCCCAGCAATCACACATTTGAAGATATAGTAAGAGTAATGGTATCAATCAAAAAGGCAACAAACATATTGCTGTGTGAATAAATGACCAATTACTGGCAACTACTGAGTGCCACAATTCTGACCTGCTAAATAAACCCGAACCACTAATAGCAACTAACAGAACTGCGAACACTTAACCATACCTGGTTACAATTATAGTACCATCAACTAACAGACTAACGTGACCAGATAATACCAGCAAGGCGCCGTAGTTGGCGATCAACGAGCGAGCGCAAAGCAAATGTATGGGGAATTTCAACTCGATCGGGCAAGTAGTTTCTGAGACACAAAAAAGATGCGCACGAGCGTACGTGCATGGACACCCCACCCATGACTTGAAGTAAGGTGGCGGGCCCCCAACCACACACCAAATTTAAACACAATCGGCTCAGCCGTTCCTGATAAATAAAATAGGGGTGTGCACGTGCGCCCGTGCAGAAGGACCCCACCCCTAACTTGCAGGAAAGTGGCGGCTGAGGGGTCCCTAACCACACACCAAATTTGCACACAATCGGCCCAGCCGTTGCGGAGTTTTTTTGCGAGCAAACTCCTTTCTACACCCCTCACGCGGAACGCGGAACGCGCCACGCGCAGTGGTAGTCACTCACATGAGTCGCCACTGGTCTCAAATAGGGTAGGTTTGATGGGGCTACACAGCAAAGAAGCCCGCTTGTCAATCGGACGTGCGGTTGCAGAGATACTAGCTTCTCAAAAACGTCGCCACGGTTCGGGTCGGGTCGCTCATAATCAGATTCTTCCCTTACACCAGTAAGACGCCGTAGTTGGCGATGAACGAGCGAGCGCGAAGGAAATGTATGGCGAATTTCAACTCCATCGGGCAAGAAGTTTTTTTTTAAAGATACAAATAGGGTGCGCACGTGCAGAAGCACACCACCCCCGACGTGTGGGAAGGCGGCGGCTGAGGGGTCCCTAGCCACACACCAAATTTGAACACAATCGTCTCAGCTGTTCCCGAGATATAAAATAGGTGTGTGTGCACGTGCGCACGTGCGCACGTGCACAGGCACTCCACCCCTGACTTGTGGGAAGGCGGCCGTTTAGGGATCCCTAACTACACACCAAATTTGCACACAGTCGGCCCAGTCGTTACAGTTTTTGGGAGAAAACACTTTTCAACACCCCTCACGCGGCACGCGGCATGCGCCACGGCCCACGCGCAGTAGTAGTCACCCACATGAGTCGCCACTGGTCTCAAACAGGGTAGGTTTGATGGGGCTCTAAGCAAAGAAGCCCGCTTGTCAATCGGGCGTACGGTTACAGAGATATTTGCTTCTCAAAAACGTCGCCACGGGTCGGGTCGGGTCGCTCATAATCAGATTTGTCCCCTACACCACGGAAAGACGAAGCGCTCGCTCGTAATTACTATCAGCTGACTACCACCCACCTCCACTATTGAGACCAGGTGCTGACTACAGAACTGGCTACACGCGTCCCCTCCATGTCCGTCCAGTATGGCCACCAACAGGACATCAGAGGTGACGTCAGACACCACACAGCGGTCCTCCTGGTACCGCCTCCTGCCCTGAAACGGGAGACAACAGGACATTAGAGGTGACGTCAGACACCACACAGCGGTCCTCCTGGTACCGCCTCCTGCCCTGAAACAGGAGACTGCAGGATCATCACATCCGGTCATCTCAATGTGACAAAACAGCAGTAATTGTCAACCTCAGTTTGGGAACCGCTAATGTAGATACATGATGGCCCTTCACCTTCAGCTGCTACTAACTGACATTCATGATGGCCCTTCACCTTCAGACTGGACTACTAACTGACGTTCATGATAGCCCTTCACCTTCAGCTGCTACTAACTGACGTTCATGATGGCCCTTCACCTTCAGACTGGGCTACTAACTGAAGTTCATGATGGACCTTCACCTTCAGACTGGACTATTAACTGACGTTCATGATGACCCTTCACCTTCAGCTGCTACTAACTGACGTTCATGATGGCCCTTCACCTTCAGACTGGACTACTAACTGACGTTCATGATGGCCCTTCACCTTCAGACTGGACTATTAACTGACGTTCATGATGGCCCTTCACCTTCAGCTGCTACTAACTGACGTTAATGATGGCCCTTCACCTTCAGCTGCTACTAACTGACGCTCATAATGGCCCTTCACCTTCAGACTGGACTACTAACTGACGTTCATGATGGCCCTTCACCTTCAGACTGGACTACTAACTGACGTTCATGATAGCCCTTCACCTTCAGCTGCTACTAACTGACGTTCATGATGGCCCTTCACCTTCAGACTGGGCTACTAACTGACGTTCATGATGGCATTTCACCTTCAGCTGCTACTAACTGACGTTCATGATGGCCCTTCACCTTCAGACTGGACTACTAACTGACGTTCATGATGGCCCTTCACCTTCAGCTGCTACTAACTGACGTTCATGATGGCCCTTCACCTTCAGACTGGACTACTAACTGACGTTCATGATGGCCCTTCACCTTCAGACTGGACTATTAACTGACGTTCATGATGGCCCTTCACCTTCAGCTGCTACTAACTGACGTTAATGATGGCCCTTCACCTTCAGCTGCTACTAACTGATGCTGCTACTAACTGACGTTCATGATGACCCTTCACCTTCAGACTGGACTACTAACTAACGTTCATGATGGCCCTTCACCTTCAGCTGCTACTAACTGACGTTCAGTCTTCAACACATTTAATTAGCATTGAGATCGGGATTTCTTCTCTCTCACCTGTAGGCTAGACGTGCCGACGCTCGCCGCGTCCACCTTCGGGATCGGCTTTCCGTGTTTGATACTGGACGCGATCTCCAGCTCCATCCGCGCATGCGTATCCCAGGCGCCGAAACTATCGAAATCGGCCGGCGGCCGGCCGTCAGTGGCGCCTCTGGCGGCCGCCCGGTGGACTAAGCGGCGGCCGGCCGGCCGTGACGGCGCCTGAGCGGCGGGCCGAGCTGCGCGCACCAGGTGGCTCTGGGTGCGGACACAGCGGGAGCAGAGGGTGGAGAGGGAGGAGAGGGGGGACACCATGGTGACCGGCAGGGCAGGCACCGCTCAGTCGCCTGAGCGCGGGGACGCACGGACGGACCGACCGACCAACCGATACGGGTACACGGTCTCGCAGTCTCAACCTGGGGCGGACGGACGGAAAACGGGTGTGGGTACTGGGTGCAGAACGGTGTCGTGTGCGGGTACTGGGTGCAGAACGGTGTCGTGTGCGGGTACAGAACGGTGACGTGGGAGGGTGCAGAAGGGTGTTGTGTGCACGGCGGACACGTGAAGGTGGTCTGGCAGGGATCCTAGAGCGCTGATCACGGAGGGAGCTGATCACGGAGGGTTGTTCTGACAAGAGCTGATCACTGGAGTCACTTCACTGGAGCTGATCAATGGAGCCACTTCCTGCAACAGAAACAAAATTGCAACAGAAACAAAATCAACACCAATTATGTGAACATCCATAGAATCCAAGTCCATAGAATCCAAGTCCATAGAATCCAAGAGTAGAAACACCAATGTCAATGGTTAAAGATAATGTTTCACCTTTGTATTTGTTTTGAACTGATATAGCCATTATCTTTGGCCGTTATTGAAATGTCGAAAATACTAAGGTCATTTTTCTCAAAACTTACCCGTTTTTAAGCAATTTAATTGGTTATTTTCAAAATGGGGTCTAGGCTAGTTCCGCCGCTGTTTGGCTGACATCCACTTTGTTAGCCAATCAGTGGCGGTCTAAAGCTCAATAATGATGTCATCATCCCAAATTAACAAACTTAAAGGAAATAGATCACCTTCACATGGGGTTTTTGACTGAGATAGCAGTTTTGTAGAGCGTGTTGGGAAACCCCTATCTGCAAGCTTTCTTGACTGAAAAGACTCTCCAGTCGAATATATTTGATTTTTTGACGAAGGAATGCAGTGCTGACGATGGCCCGGGCAGAGGCTATACCATCAGCCAATCAGATTGCAGCTGGTGCTGGCAAGCGAACCGCCGGCCGCCGGTTGGGACTTCTCTAATGTGAGTCTATCCTTATGTGACTACTTTCCAATCTGATTTGCTGAGCCATTTTTTTTTTCGCGTGACGTCAGGACTCTGACTCAAGTATGTATATAGTTTTGACAACATTAATATTTACGACCTTCTGTCCTGAATCGGCGCGATGTATGGCAATTTGACAATATGAAAATAAATTGTATTTCAAAATATAATCAAATTGTGTTTGGAAAAAATGTCCCAAGGAGAACAATTTCCTTTATTTGTATAAAGGTAAGTGACTTTTCAAGACAAAAAATATCAACTTCGTTTTCAGCAGCACTTACTTCATATTTTTTACTACAACCAGCGTATATTTGACAACTTTCAGAAAAGTGAAACATTCCATTTAACATGCTTCAGACTGAATGGTGTATGGATAACTGGGCATCTTTTCATGATAAGATGCCAAGACAAGATGGTAAGGGCCTTAGCATGGGTCAAATATCAAGTATATGCATGATGTTTTATCATTTTGCTGTTAAAATATAAAGGGTTTTTAGTTAGTTTAGTTAGTTAGTTACCCAGTTAGTTTTTAAATTGTAGAGTTCTCAACACTTCCATGGGTGACATTAATACACAACAAATAGCCCTGATGCATTCCTACCAACCATTATAAAGCATTCTAGCAAAATATGTCATATTATTTATCATGTCAACCAAGGCTGTATTTCAAGATGAAAAAAATGGCATTTGTGTGGACGATAGATGGATGTCAGTCAAAAAATGGGCATGCTTCTCTTTTCTCCTTCATGTCCATACAGGGTTCATGGCAATGATGATGTCACACATATGGTAGCTTGGATATGGAAACTATTGTACACAATAACAACAGACTTTAGGCATATATATGCCAGTATGCAAAACGTGGCAAGTTTCGATGAGATCTTGTCTGGGCAGGGTTGGCACCAACACATCAAAATTGGGGCAGCATTTGAAATTTTGGGGCAGCTTTTGGAATTGTGTGGCAGCTTCTGCCTTTTGGGGGCAGAAGTAACAATTTACTGATTCACACTAGATAAAACGTGATCATGAATACGACCCCCCCCCCCCCCCCCCCGGTCAACAGCATTTGGCTGAAAAGTGAATTCACATTCACATCATCTTCACGATCATAAACGTGATCGTGAAGATGACCCACCCCTCCCATCCGGGTCAACATTATTTGCTGACTGAGGAGCAAAATTTAATCAGGAAAATCCTGCCCCAAATGGGGCAGATTGCTGTCCCATTTGGGGCAGGATTTGGGCTGCTCCAAATATCTTGTTGATGTTCCTGCCACATTTTGCATACTGGTATATATGCAGGCTGCTTGTAACAAACAACTGCTGTGAGGACCTGAAACAAGTTTTGGGTGCCCAAAACTTCTTCTAAAAGGAGCCCACTAGTCCTGTGTCAAAATTACTGAGTGTAGCGAGGTAATTCTTTCACCACAACCCGTTTTTCAATATGCTCTACAAATCTGCTATCTCAGTTCAAAACCCCATGTTAAAGGTGAACTATTCCCTGTAACTAATTGGGGGTGCATACTACACAGTCTAATGCCAGAGGGTGCACAGAGATCCCAGCTGGGTTGCAGGTGCCAGTAACAGTGGGGCTGGCGTCACAGTCACAGCTGGGCAATCACATCAAGGTTCAAGGTTATCACTGTTGTTGGTCTGGAGTCATGGGGAAGCTTTATGACATCACCAGATTCTGGCTACAAGCGAATCTTAGGCTGACAAATAATTTTGCAAGCCGATGATTATGTGCAAGGTCACATTGTGGTGGCAGCCGCTGCACGGCTGACATTCGGTCACAAATACAAGTCCTGTGCTCCACCAAGAACGGAGGTTTAGTGTGAGCGTGATAGGGTTTAATCGACACTAGATTCACCCCTAAACCCCATCACGCTCACACTAAACCTCGGTTCCTGGCATAGTGCAGGACTTGTATTTGAGACTGAAGGTCAGCAGCACAGCAGCCGCCACAACATGACCTTGCACGTCAATCACTGGTTTGCAAAATTATTTGTCAGCCTAAGATTTGGTTGTAACCAGAATCTGGTGATATCATAAGCTTCCCAATGACTCCAGACCAACGACGGTGAGTTAACTTTAACCTTGATTCTATTGGCCGCCGCGATGGTGACGCCAGCCCCACCGTTACCCAGGCGCCAGGCAAGCAGTGCAAGTGCACCCACTCTGGCTATAGGCCTGTGACTAGCAAACCATGTTGCAAAACATTACACATTCATTGACAATATTGTTGTGCCATGGATGTTTCAGTTGGAATATGTATCAAGTGAAACATCTACAGCATTTATAGAGTTTCAGTTGAATTGTCTATGAGTGGCGGGTCAGCAAGAAACAAGCACCAAATAAAGAGGCAGGGGTCTTTGCTCTTCGGGGCAGAATGGCACCAAGTGCAACAGACCATTTTAAAAAACTTCACTGTATTAATTATATGTATGTAACGGTACGGCTTGGCGCCACCGGTCGCGGCTGGCGTCGCACGAAAATCAAGGTTCAAGGTTACTATAAATAAAGGTTGGTCTGGATATATATGGAAGCCCTAGATGACGATGATGAAGTCACTAGATTATGGGATTATGGCTGGCGACCCCGAGATCGGACTTATTGCTACGAGCGAATCTTATGTTTCGTCCCGATCAGACTTAATGGCTACGAGCGAATCTAAGGTTTCGTCCCAATCGGACTTAATGTCTACGATCGAATCTTAGGTTTTCGTCCCGATCAGACTTAATGGCTACGCGCGAATCTTAGGTTTCGTCCCGACAGGACTTAATGGCTACGAGCGAATCTTAAGTTTCGTCCCGATCGACTTAATGTCTACGAGCAAATCTTAGGTTTCGTACCGATCGGACTTAATGGCGGCGTTAGGTTAGTTGCGCCAGACATAATCCCATAATCTAGTGGCATCATCATCGCCATCTAGGGCTTCCATATATATCCAAATCAACCTTGATTTATAGTAACCTTGAACCTTGATTTTCGTGAGACTCCAGCCGCGACCGCCGACTGGTGACGCCAGCCGTACCGTTACCAGATTTATTTCATTTCATCACTTTATTTCGCAGTTGAGAAAAAATCCAACAATTTGAACTATGGTTTCAGTAGCCATGGATTTGCACACACTGTAACAGTATATTGGTATAGAGGGTCATAGATACTCGACGTCCCTGACGTTTTAGATGTTTAACAAGCTTCACTATTTAGTCACTATGCATCTTTCAAACACTATTCTGTATTTGTTATGTTATTTATAATGTATCTTACCTATGTTGTTGTTTGGGTTCGGGCGCATAGCTTCTTGGCTCCCAGGGGGGGGGGGTGGTCATCCCGGATTCCCTATGTATCGCTGCCAAGCGGCTCAGCATTAGCGACGACGTCACTGGTGCTCTGGTCCAGTCGTGCCAGCCCCCGTCGCCGCAGCTGCGCTTTCGAACGTGTTGTGGTCTTTTGTCGGGTGTTGACGAGAGGCGGCAATTTGAAGTCGTTGCCGTTAGATAAGTAAGTTATGTTGCAAGGCTATATTTTGATTTTTTTAAATAAAATAAAGCATATCTTGAACATTAAAACAATGCCATTTGCAACATTTCCAGGTACAAACGTATGGGCCGTCTCCTCCCTCAGACGGACCGGGGCAGCGTATGGCCGTCTCCCCTCAGTCGGGCGGAGGCAGCGTATGGCCGTCTCCCCTCCAGTCGGACGGAGGCAAGCGTACGGCCGTCTTACCCCCTCAGCCGGACCGGGGCAGCGTACGGCCGTCTCGCCCTCAGGCCGGACCGGTGCAGGCATATGGCCGTCTCGCCCTTCAGCCAGACCGAGGCAGCGTACGGCCGTATTACCCCTCAGCCGGACCGGGGCAGCGTAATGGCCGTCTCGCCCCTCAGCCGGACCGGGTGCAGCATATGGCCGTCTTGCCCTTCAGCCAGACCGGGGCAGCGTGTGGCCGTCTCGCAGTCCGGGGGGCAGCGTATGGCCGCCCCCCCCCCCCCTCCTTAGCCGGACCAGTGGCGGATCTAGGTTTCGAGTTTGGGGGGGGGGCAAACAATTTCGCTCCGTTTCGTCAGCGAAAAGTTGTTGACGGGGGGGGGGGGGCGGCGTCGGGTCGTCAGCGCCGAGTCGTTGAGCGGGGGGGGGGGGGGGGTGGCGTCGGATCGTCAGCGGGAAAGGTCTTTGAGCGGGGAGGGGGGGCGCGTCGGGTCGTCAGCACGAAAGTTTCGTTGAGTGGGGGAGGGAGTAAATCTCGCCTTCCCGGAACAAAAATCACAATCTCCCGGAACGGTTGGGGGGAGAGGGGATATGCATTTGCCTACCGATTTTTTTTTGTGGTGGGGGGGGGGGGGCAATTGGGGGCATTCCAGAACAGATCGACCAAAACAATCTCTAAATGACACACTACATCTCATCAGGGATGGTAGAGTGTTTTGTCCTAATGGATAAGGTCGTGGGACACAATGCTCCTTCTCATGAAGTACTCGGGGATCAAAATGCCAGCAAAAAATCATTACTATGTCATTTCTGTGAAAATTTACCAAGGGATCATGAGAAATACTGATCGTCAAAACAACTTCAGATGTATTGTTCACGTTAGATCATCAT
>JAXIVJ010002897.1:5000-32500 GCA_036785665.1 Chirona hameri
AGGGGACATGGTACCCCCCCCCCCCTCCACCAAAGGTCCTGAAACCATGATTTGCCCCCTCCCCCCCTCCCACCCCACCAAACGGTCGGACGTACAGTTGTAAAAATTGCCTTTGCACATAGGCGTACACAAGGGGGGGGGGGGCAATTACAGTACGTGTCCCTTGGAGGGGGGGGGGGGGGGGGGGGCAATACGTGCCCCCTTTGGTCGAAAAAATGAATGATTTTGTGATTTTTTTCAGAGAAAAACGGAAAATGTGCCCTTTTAAAAATATAGTGGGCCAAATCCGGTGAGTTTTTTTTTGGTGGGGGTACTTTATGCCACCTGAGCAAAAATTGCCTTTCCTGGAGCGAATCCTGGGTACGCTACTGCTTTTGCAGCAGCCACAATCCAGCTATCCACATGGAAAACCTGCAAATTTCGCACAGCTTCACGGCATGATACAACATTCGCAATTGCTTATACAAATTTGGAAAATGGGAAAATGAATTCATTAACCCGGCATTGACTGGGGTCTCAGCAGAACTCCATTGACTGGGGGGGGGGGGGGACGTTAAACGCCCCCTGGTTATCTTCAGAACCAATGATTGCAGCAAGCCGAGCGAGACGGCTATTGAAAGCTCTCAATGAGATGAATTTAAAGCATACTCAATAATGTCAAAGTGAGGTCAAATGTCAGGTCACGGTCAGGTCAAAAGTCAAAAATTGACGTATGAGTTTATGAGCCATACTTTCCATCCAAAGCCTTCGATTACGACCGCGATCACCCAAAGTGCTGCCAAAGGTATGATACACATCCCGCATGAGCTAAAGTGAGATCGTTGGCCAAGGTCAAGGTACATAATCATAAGGTCATACTCAAAATATCTACGAAAGTCATGCAATACATGTTTTATGAGTTATCTTCCACGTATAATTCGATAGTGATAGTGATTTTACCACCCGACTTCATTTACGTGAAGTTAATGTCAAGTTCAGGTCAAGTTCGGGTCACTGAAGGTCAACATTTTTAATTGATAAATCTTAATACAAAAGGCATGTTTCTAGACCAGTGTTGTCTCATAAATACAGTGGTGCCATTCTTTTTTTGACTGTATCTGGTCAATACATCCAAATAACGCAATTTTTACATTTGACATCATGAGTTACCCATACTTTAGACGCCATAAGTCAGTCAAAAATGGTGATATTTTGAAATTTGGCATGGTAGTTTCCCATATGTGATTCTCTGACACATATTCCGTTTAAAAAAAAAATATATTTGAAAAGTTTGATTTTGTAGGCATCCCCTCCCCTCAAACAAAAACTTTTTTGGATTTTTGAATCAAAAACCAAAATGTTTAAAATTCCGAGATAGCCATGTTGTAACCCTTGTCATTTGCTATCTTTTGACGTTTTTGGATTGCATTTGACTCACAATATGGCATTTATACGGTCTGTTACATTTTAGCTGATTTTGATGAAAAACTCGTGTGTAGTGACGTCACTAAATTCGATATAACTCGAAATTTTTCGAAGAAATTGCTTTATTTTTTTCACAGAAGACGTAAACGTGATTTATAAGAAGGTACCCGCAGTTTCACGTTGATAGCTTTATTGTTTAAGTTATTACGAAAATTCATCAGAGGGGAGGGGAGGGCGCCCCGTAAACGCCCCGCCCCCCCCCCCCCAGTCAATGGCGGGTTAAGTGTCTGGCAGAGGCTCTCCATAGCGGTACCTAATTGCTAGCCCCAGGGCCCACTTCCTTCATACAATATTAACTTTCAAGCGGGCTGCATGCTTAGCTAGTCTGCCGAGTTCCGAAAAAAGGCGACGCAAACGCAAAGACGCGGACATCGGCTCCCGGAAGCTGCTCCAGCGGTGCCCAACTTGCTTGACCGAAGAGCCCAATAGTTAGACCATGCCAGGACCATCTCCCCAAGACATCTCGCCCCAGGCTCCTCCAGATCCACAGGGACCATTTATGCGCGGAAAAGTCGTTCTGCCTCTTGCTGCTTTTAAACCGTTTGCACTGTTACCAGGTTGTTTGTTAATTGTTACAGTTCGGTACATATGTATACAGTTATTTCCATATGTACTATTGAGCGCTGACTGCCACCGGTCATCGTGATTTACTATCCGAGGAATATGTATATGAAAAATTACATTAATTTCAATATTTTTCATCATACCGAGATGTGCAACCAGGAATACTAGTTACCTGAGGCTTGGCTCCTCTCACGGTCCGGTTCCAATATTAAAATTTCGTTTTCCACGACCTAAAAATTAACATTTTCACGCCACTTCGCGGCGTCACACCGGTGGCCATCGTCATAACGAAGCCATCGTCATCGTCTTCGGTTCGTTGTAACGGTGAATTGAATGAATAACATTTTTAGCTTCTTATTCTCTACAAGGCCCATATTTCTGGGTTTTATCGGGCAAACCCGTAAATTTCGCCTTTGCGGCGCTAAATAACAAGTACCTACTATAACATGAAAACCACATTAAAAATGCTGCAAAGGCACACGCATACAAATGGGGTACATTTTTCCGTCACATCCGTCACATGGGGTACATTCCCCCCCCCGCTCAACAAATTTTTGGAAATACGCCACTGGATTTGCCCCCCCCCCCCAAAAAAAAAACACGGCTAGAACCGCCCCTGGGTGGGGTCCAGGGGCGGCGCCACGGATTTTTGCCAGGGGTGGCAACATTGACCGAGTAGGTACGCATGTATCCTCTACTGGGAAAAAGGGTCACGGAAGTAGGTATAAAAAGCTTATAAACCTCGCGATAAACAAGATTAAAACCCAACACATTTCGTCTTTTTTGTGTTATTAAAGGGAATGCTTCACCTTTGTATTGGTTTTAAACTGAGATAGCCGTTATCTTTGGCCGTTATTAAAATGTCGAAAATACAAAGGTCATTTTCCCCAAAACTTAGCGGTTTTAAGCAATTGAATTTGTCATTTGCAAAATGGGGTCTAGGCTAGTGCCGCCGCTGATTGGCTGACAGCCACTTCAAGATTGTTGGTCCTGGAAGTCAAACGACCTGTATTTCTCGAACCTTGGCGAGTACAATGTAAACAACGGTCAACGCGATAGGTTGCGGTCCAAGTTGAAGTTTTTCACGTTGTTTGAAGTCTCAGTTATGGATTGATTGCTTTTTTAAAAATAAATACTGAGCTATCGCAATGTTCGTCACTCGTCATTGTGTTCTGTGCGGGAGAAGACACAGTTCCACAATGTTTGTATTTAACTCGCTAGAATTGTCTGAAACGATTGTGCTGCCAAATGGCAGCGTAAAGGTTTTCTCTATAGCTTTCTATAGCTCAATAATGACGTCATCATCCCAAATTTAAACACTTAATTTGTGTAAAGTTAAGGGACTTTTCGAAGGAAAAATATCACCATCGTTTTCAGAAGCACTTACTTCATATTTTCGACTACAACCAGCGTATATTTGACAACTTTCAGAAAGGTGAAACATTCGCTTCAATTAGCTGATAAGTATCTATTTTTGCAAGTTCTTCAAACATTTTAGCACATTTTATTTTGATACCGGACCCATACAATATTACAGCACCCCACGATTAATTAACTATGTATCGCGTTTTTCAGACGGTAGACAATTTATATTTAGCAAATAATAGCTTCTGTAAGTATAATCATGGAACTCGGTACGTTGGACAGGAATTAGGAGAAGAAACGAGTATACTCGCTTCTTACATATATGTAACGGTTGCGCAATATTTCAGTGGCGCTGTTCTCTAGAGAAACCGCCAGCCGCGAGCGGAACAGGCGTCGCTTTTGTCGTGATGGGGGTTGCATGTGGTGCGCCGGGTTCGGATCGGTGTGGAGTAGAGGTGCCACTTTCCTACCCGCTTACCCACGAGACGTGGGTAGTTACTACCCACGTAGGTAGTTATGGATAGCACAAGCAATTATTTGGCTGAAGTGGGTAGTTGGCGGGTAGCATATTTTTTTTTCTCAGAACTTTTCAAAAAAGGAAAGTTTTCAACCTTATTTCAGGGACTGCGCTTTCATATCGGCAATATCATTCAAGTTTATTGCATGAATTTGAATAATTTAAAGGTTTTTGCTTTAACCCGCGAGTTACTGGGGGGGGGGGGGGGCTATTTTTTGCCCCCCCTCCCGTTATTTTGCAATAACTCCCTAAACGAACACCGGTATCGTCACCAAACTTGCAGTACCTTCTCTCACATCAATTCTACACATGTTGGCAAAAGGAAAAATATGAGGTTATGATAAGTCAGCCGGGAATGACGTCAGAGTGACGTCATGTTCTTCGGTTTTTGTCGCAAAATAATGGTTTGCGGAAGACGCTGTCAAAGGTACGATGTTTAAGATAAACTCAATTGTCTTACATCAAATTACTGACAATAGACCGGGGTATCAAACTGCTATCTCGGATTTGTGAGTTTTTTTGAAATTCAAAATTTTGAGAAATCCAATTTTTTTTCTCACAAAATTTTTAAGAAAAAATCCGAATTATCAAAAAACCGGAATACATGTGATCGAAACGTATGCGGTGAATATGTGTACCAAATTTAAAGTCGATATCTTTAAAAATGACCGAGTTATGACCTTTAAATGTCAAAAATCGACCACTTCTCACAGCATTACTATGCATAAAAAACACATTTCCATTTGTGCTTTTTACTTCTATTTATATGGAACAAACAATGTTCTAAGGTCATTTTTCGCGTTCTAGACGAAAAACAAACCCATAAACATGTGTTACAACGCCTAATGACCCTAATCTGCAGTTTGACCTCGTGACCTCGGATGACCTTGACCTGACCCAAGGTCATAAACAGCTTAGAAAGGTACTTATAAGTGTCAGACACACTAATCATACCGATTTATCGACAGCTTATGCGTTTAATATTGCAATTTTGCGCGACAATTCCATCCATCGAGACCTTTGGACACGGTCAAACATTTTGTACTTGACCTGACCTGTGACGTCATCGGTGACCTCGAGGTCAACAATATTAGGTTCCCTCGTTAAATTTCCCAGGGCTATCGAATGCCGTTTGAATTTTTACATTCGGTCCAGTAGTTCCGGAGATCAGAGGGGGGGGGGGGGCAAAAAATAGCCCCTCCCCCCCAGTAAGTCGCGTTATGAAATATACCCCAGTAACTTCTTCAATCCCAAAATAGTACAATTTATGTTGAGGATAATTGTGGGTAGTTGACAGCTTATTTGAGCACGTGGGTAGTGGTGGGTAGTTGAACAGTGTTTGCGGCGCGGCGCGGGTTGTCTCAGGCCTGAAAAGTGGCAGCTCTAGTGTGGCTATTGTGGCAGCACGGTCATGTGGAACCATGCTGATTAGGGTCATGTGGAAGCATGTGGAACAATACAGAGGTTCGTTATCAAACTGGAGTGGTATGAGAGACGGCGACGCTATCTGAAAGGCAGGAACAACAACCATCAACACATATATGTAAGGCAATGTTTGAATGTTGCGGTGGGTAGTGGTAAAGTACCGAATAAAGTATAATTATTTCGTTATTATTTCGTAATTGGTATAAACATGCAAGTTTATTAATGTCAAGACAATTATGACATAAAGACATAGGAACAGCAAACACACCACCCGGTGGACGCGTTTCGTCTTACAGAATTCCTCGGCACCGTATGATTAGACGAAATTATACACACGTGTGTAGCGACACATGACGTGTGTCACTAACTCTGCGAGTTATCGAGATATATACGGTTTTGTTAAGGACACCCATATATAGGCGAAATTTGACTTTTTATGAACTCTGGTGACCACAATATTGACCGACTTCCTGCCCTGCTCCACTATCTGTCTTGCCCTGCCCCACCTCTGTCTTGCTTTGTCATGCCTTACCTTGTTCTGCCCTGTCTTGCCCTGCCCTGTCCCGCCATATCCTGCCATGCCCTGCCTCTGCCCCGCCTCTGCCCCGTCCTGTGGCGCCGGCACAGCTGTTGCATTGGCGTGCTCTCGGTTAGATAAGTCAATTTAGATTACCCGATACAGAGCGAAAGTTTCGGTCAAATTAGCGAATATTATGGTCATGACTAGATATAAGTTTGAATAGCAATATAGACTAACGTGACTACAATTTGCATTGGTCGACGAAGGGAACTGTTCCATATATGTTCACAGCGGTCGGAATCCACAATTTTGACAACGGCACCGGTAAATTTTGACGGTGACCTAAATTTTAGGGGTGGCAATGCCACCCCAGTGTCACGGCAGGGGTGGCAGTCTGCCACCCCTGCGCCTATGGTGGCGCCGCCATTGCGTTTTGCCACTGCCTCACCAACTTTGATTAGCTTGGGCCACACCACCTTGATCTGTGTTCTGCCCCACCAACTTTTGTCAGATTTGAAGATTTTCTGGTGTTTTAAAAATTGGCATTTTTCACCGCAGCCATGCAAAACAGACATCAAATATGATTATTTTGCCCCACCAACTTGCTCTGAAAAGCTCCACCCATGTTCTCATGACTTAGGAACCTACTACCAGGGGCGTAGGAACTATGCTCAAGTTGGGGGGGGGGGGGGGCGGAGGCATTCTGAAGTCGATTCTTTCCATGCAACGCCCATAGGCGTAATGTTAAAATCCAAAATGTTTTTTTTTTTTGGGGGGGGGGGGGGGGGGGGGGGGGCGGCTGCCCCCTGCCCCCCTGTGCCTACGCCTATGCCTACTACCTACCTCACAAATGAGAAAAGCCATGTGTGAGATTAAGGAAAAGTTCAGATGTAGAAAAGTTCAGACTTCATGTACGTACCTCATAGGTCATTCTTTCGTTCAGCAAGACAAGAAAATTATCAGACAAAATATAATGCGTGAAAAATGACAAACCAACCATATTTATAACGACCCATTGTGAAGAACAAGCATTCAGTATGCACTCACTACACGCACAAAGAATGGTTGCGCCAGATTTGTAGCCCGCTTAAAAGGATTATACGGGTTTTTCCCAGAATAATTGAGTTACATAGTAAAACGTACTTATAAAGGTGGTAGAAGTCCCACGGTAGCCACATTTTTCTGGAAATGACCTCTTCTGCACGTAAGGACATTCCAAAGTGCGCGGTGATGCCACCGCGTATTTTCTGAAGGACCGGCTGAGGCAGATCCAGTCATCTCTTTTATGCTAATAAAAATACCTCACGTATGGCATATTTCCGGTAAAATAAGCAATATTTGAAAGAAAATAAACTTGTTTTGTTCCAACGACAGCAGCAGTTACCTAGTTTTCCCATAAAATTCTATATTTTTCATGAATTTTCATGCCAAAAAATTAATACGCCACCACCAAATTCTCAACGCTAAAGGCCAGAGAAAAGAAAACCACAAAAACACAAAACCTCAACGAACAGTGTGTAGTAATACAAAGTCCCGTCAGTTTTTAATTGCATAATAATTTTGTGATCCAGTGTAGGACTTGCAGATAATTAAAAACTCAAATTGATCTTAAGATAGAAGTGGTGGACAGTAGTGCCGATCAAGTACTCGTTATCTGATACTAGTCTCGAAAAACGCCAAAGTTTTAACGCTGATAATTTCTGAAATAATGGACTAAATGAGCACTGAGGTCCCTGTTATATGTCTTAAACGTGTTTAAAGCTCATACAACTGCAAAAGAGTGCATTTACTTTCAGGACGGAAACCCGTATAATCCCTTTAAAGCGGCCCGCTTTAAAGAGATTATACGGCAGCACGGCACATTGCGCTATTCGGCGCCCGATATCACTGCGAAATTCCGCAGTTCCGCGGTGTTCAGCACAGAAAAAGCTCGCCCGGACCAGCTTTTTTGCGACATTCCGCCAGCGGACACACGCCCAATGGCGCAGTGTGCGGCCCGCTTAAAGGGATTATACGGGGTTTTCCCAGAATAATTGAGTTACATAGTAGAACGTACTTATAAAGGTGGTAGAAGTCCCACGGTAGCCAAATTTTTCTGGAAATGATCTCTTCTGCACGTAAGGACATTCCAAAGTGCGCGGTGATGCCACCGCGTATTTTCTGCAGGACCGGCTGAGACAGAGCCAGTCATCTCTTTTATGCTAATACAAACACCTCACTTATGGCATATTTCCGGTAAAATAAGCAATATTTGAAAGAAAATAAACTTGTTTTGTTCCAACGACAGCAGCAGTTACCTAGTTTTCCCATCAAATTCTATATTTTTCATGAATTTTCATGCCAAAAAATTAATACGCCACCACCAAATGCTCAACGCTAAAGGCCGGAGATAAGAAAACCACAAAAACACAAAACCTCAACGAACAGTGTGTAGTAATACAAAGTCCCGTCAGTTTTGAATTGCATAATAATGTTGTGATCCAGTGTAGGGCTTGCAGATAATTCAAAACTCTAAAATTGATCTTAAGATAAAAGTGGTGGACAGTAGTGCCGATCAAGTACTCGTTATCTGATACTAGTCTCGAAAAACGCCCAAGTTTTAACGCTGATAATTTCTGAAATAATGGACTAAATGATTGAGGTCCCTTTTATATGTCTTAAATGTGTTTAAAGCTCATACAACTGCAAAAAAAAATCGGAAGCATTTACTTTCAGGACGGAAACCCGTATAATCCCTTTAAAGCGAGCCGCAAGGAGTAAGGACGTGGTAAGGACTTCTCATATTGGAAGGTATCGCAGCAATCGCGCCACAATTGACGACGGTAGCTATTTATTTTTGCAATGACGTCATTCAAGTTGAATCTAATTTGTAGGTTTATTTGCCTCCTGTGAGAAGAGTTATAACTTAACAAAACAATACATTTTTGGAAGTTTATACGCTGGTTGTATTCTCATTTTTCGTAAGAACGCAACTACACATTCACTATCGGTACCAGTCCCTCTCTCATCTCTCACAGCCTCGTAGAAAACTGCGCTTTTGTCGCCAACAATAAATGCTATGATACAAATTGAAAGTATCAATTTATGATGGATTAACCCGCGCGGCGCTGGGGGGTAAATTTTACCCCCTCCCAGATTTTCTCAATAACTTGAAAACTATGACAGATATCGAAGTGAAACTTTTAATACCTTATGCTGCATCAATTCTAAACCTTCCGCCACAATTTGATTGAAATTGGTGAAGAATTTGGGGAGATAATGATATTTTAGTGACGTCATGCAATGACATTTTTGGTGAGAAAAAAAACGTTAAAGGGAAATAATGACCTTTTTCCACAAAAATGGAGTTAGCACTTGAAATCGCCAGACGAGACCAAAATATATTGTAAATTCATCACATTTTGCATGAAAACTTTCCTACCGAAAGATATTTCAAGTTAAAGTTGATAAGCGTTCCACAATTTTAACGACCGGTACTTGCAAGTACTTTTGGTCCTCATCAAACTGCGGGCTTTTCCCGTATTGTTTTTTTTACGCAATGGAGTGGAAAATATATTGTGCGTTCTGCTTGTTGTGATTATATGCCCGGCGATCTTCTAAAACTAACAGCGATTGGAAAAAGTGGCAATAAAATCGGAAGCTCATCGATGCACATCAACGGCGGCATAGTTAGTGGTTGCAACCCTCAATTTGTGAAAATCGATTCATTTGTTTTCAACATTAGGAGTATTGTATAATTTGTCTGTGGCTGTATATAACACTATGCTTTATATTATCATGAAAAATAATATTTTTTTCTCCAAGAAACTAACAAACAATAACACAAAACTGGCAATTAAATCGGAAGCTCATCGATGCACATCGACGGCGACCTATTTAGCGTCGGCGATTTGTTTACAAAGTCATTGTCATGCTTCTTGGCGCACTTAACCATTGTGGCGAGTTGTTCCTGATTAGTATACCCAAGTCCCGTTGCAGGCTTTGTTAATGACGTCATTGGTGCCATTTTTGTTTAGCATTGCAAAATATATCTGATTTTGAGTTGAAAGCTAATTAAAGACTTATTCAAATTCTTGTTTTTAAGTTTGAATTTTCTTGTTAATCATTATTAAAGGTATTTTATCACTGTATTTCATAGTAGTTGACACTTCAGAAACTTGTAACGTAATAATATTGTATCCAATATGCATTTCCCTCATCTTTTGCTATTGTGGCGCAGTGCCGAGTGTTTTGCGAATACTAGCTTGCTTGGGGTTCAATTCATTCCGCCCTTATTTTATTCGAGTTGGTATAGCTTGCATGACTTATACTTATGACTTATACTGATAATCAGTCATGCATCACGGATGCTTCACGGATTGCTTCACGGATCAGAGCGCTGCTCGAACGCACGCTAGTAGCGCTTTCGTTCTCCATGGCAACCAGGCGTGAGCCAATGAAAAGCCAGAACGTATTCCCTTTCTGGCTTTTGATTGGCTGACGCCTGGTTGCCATGGAGAACGAAAGCGCTACTAGCGTGCGTCCGAGCAGCGCTCAGTTTGATCGGAAACGTCACAGAGCCTCCAAAAATGCCGCACTCGATGTAAACAATGGTAGGGAAGGACGAATTTGTCAATGACCTTCATGAAGTACACAAGGTACTTGTTTTGTATTTTTTCCAAACTTACAACTTTGAATTTGGGAATAATTTTATTTAATTCTTAAATTTAAATAAAATAATTTTAAAACCATAACGGTAGCCTAAGAAATTGTTGCTTACAAAATCAAAAGGTCATTATTTCCCTTTAAATGTTTGACAAATGGTAAAAATAGCGTTTTGATGCAAATTGCAAGTAGAAAGCGTCAAAAGAAAGGAAGTAACATAGTATTTCAAATGGCTATCTCGGATTTTCGATATTTTGTGTTTTTGACCCCCAAAAATGCAAAACAAAAAACTGATTTTTTGGAAGAATTTCCAGTTTTTTTTTTCTCTCTCAGATTTTCAAAAACCGGAAGATATATTAGAGAACCGATTATGGAAGATTCCAAATTTTAAAGCAATATCTTTATTTTTGACTGACTTATGGCTCTCTAAGTATAAGTATCTCATGACGTCATTTTTTTAAATTGCGTTTTTTGGCTTTTACTGACCAGATACTGACAAATAAATGCCACCACTGTATTTCTGAGACAAAACTAGTCTGGAAACATGCAATGTTGATTTAGATTGATCAATTTCAAATGTTGTCCTTATTGTGACCTGACCTGGACCTGAGGGCCATTATATGGGGTCAGGCTTTAAAAATGGCTGCTACTATCGAATTATACGTGTAAAATAACCCATGCAACATGTGTCGCATGACTTTCGCAAACCTGTGACCTTTTGTGACCTGACTTTGCCCTTTGCTTACAATTTCACTTTTACTTATGCGGGAGCTGCATTATACATTTGAGAGCCCTTTGTGAGATAATAGTTGCAATCTAAGGCTTTGGATGGAAAGTATATCCCCAAAACCCAAATACTTACAATTTGACACTTGACCTGACCGTGACCTGACATGTGACCTTATTTTAAGAATTTCGGGTATGTGTTAGATTGTTCTCACTGAGAGCTTTCGATCGCCGCCTTGCGCGTCTCGCTGCGGTTATTGGTTCGGAATATACGGGGGGGGGGGGGAAATAACATTTACCCTTCAGCGCCGAGCGTTCGGCTGGAGACCCCAGCGCCGCGCGGGTTAAGCTGCCTGAGCATAATCTTCTATTTACATCAATGTTAATTGACGTAATTTATTCCTAGATATTCTCACTTCTCAGTCTTATTTTGCCTTATTCCTCTTATTTTTATTCACCCCATGGCTTCCATGCAAAATTGTTAGTCCTGGTAAATTGCAAGGCGATATATATATGGTGGGGGCGTCGTAAATTGTAAGAGATTCTGGGGCCTGTGGGATGGGACACCGATTCTTGGAATTGACATTAATGTGGCTATTTTTGGTGTGGGAGATTTCATTATTTATGTGATTCGCTTCAATGAGGTGAGATGACATGAAGTCACGTTGGCAAAAGCTGTGGTTCACTGGTAAGTGGTAACTTAGAGGCCAGGCATGACATCCATTTCAATTTGTATTGTGTTATCCTTGTTTGCTCTGAGACTGAGCTTTGAGGACCTGCAAGTTAGATGGATTTTCAGTTTGTATGTGCCTGAAGCCATAGGCGGCGGAACAGGGGGGGGGGGGGGGGGGGGGCACGGGCACGGGGCACCGCACGGGGCATGTTTTAATGACGTCATGTCATGCAATTTTTGGTGGAAAAACGGTACATGTTTAAAAAACCGTAGAAAATCGAGGTTTGATAGAAATTGAAAATACAAAACGTCAGAAGAAAGGAAATGATATTCTCGTTAAAATGCCTAGTTAGGATTTTTGATTGTTTTTACCCAAAAAAATGCACAAAACTGTTTTTCGGGAAAATTTCTACAAAGTCAAAATATTAAAGATATTAAAAACACGGAATATACTCGTATATATATATATATATATATATATATATATATATATATATATATATATATATATATATATATATATATATATATATATATATATATATATATATATATATATATATATATATATATATATATATATATATATATATATATATATATATATATATATATATATATATATATATATATATATATATATATATATATATATATATATATATATATATATATATATATATATATATATATATATATATATATATATATATATATATATATATATATATATATATATATATATATATATATATATATATATATATATATATATATATATATATATATATATATATTAGAGAAACAAATATAGAAGATATCCAAACCAAATTTCAAAGCAATATCTTTATTTTTGACTGACATATCCCGCGCCATGCTGGGGGGGGGGGGGGGCGTTTAGACCCCCCCCCCCCCCGTTAAGGTTTCTCAAGGATAGCGGAAAACGGCGGCGCTGCGCGCCACCGTTTTTAGCACAGGTATTCGGGCATCAATTACCCACATTGTATGAAATTCTTGACTTCGAGTCATCTCAGGGCCAGGTCACTAGGCCAGGTCACGCGACCCCACCTCCACACAGTTTGCACTCGTACACAGCCACAGTTTTTGACCGATCGGTTTCAAATTTACAGAATTTCATAAGGTCATAGGTTACTATAATTCGTTTCTCTCGGATTTATACATATATATATATATATATATATATATATATATATATATATATATATATATATATATATAAAAATAAATATATATATATATATATATATAAATATATATATATATATATATATATATATATATATATATAAACTATATCAGTGACCTAAGGTCGGGTCAATTTCGTGACCACCCCATTATAAGTCAATTGGAACATATTCAAATGCTTTCTATTCCGAGGATATGCATGATACTAGTCCAATTTCGTCTGAATTATGTTATCATAGGCCATTCTTGATGATCCAGGTGCAATTTTTGCTCTTTTTTTGCACCAATGTGTTTGTCTCGTTGAGACACGTCTCCCAATATGCAACATGACCTACTTGGGTCACCACTTGACCTTGACCTGAGGTCATATTTTTCAGTTGACCTAACCTGGTCAACATGAATATGATTCGAAGTGCCTTGTTGAGACAAACACGATGGCGTCAAAATTATTGCTTTATCCTTATCCCGCGCACTGCAGGGGGGGGGGGGGTATTTCCGCCCCCCTCAGGTTTTTCAAAGATAGCGAAAAAATGGCGGCGCGCAGCGCCGCCGGGTTTTGGCACACCTGTTAGGACATCAATTGCGCACACTTTGAGAAAAAAATAACCTCGGGTCATCTCAGGTCAGGTCACCAGACCAGGTCAAGTGACCCCACCTCCAAAAATGTTTGCAGTTGTGCCAAAGCCAGAGTTTTTCACCGATCAGTTTGCAACTTACAGGATGTTATGAGGGCATAAGTACATACAATTCGTTTATTTCGGAATTTTGATGTCGGTGACCTAAGATCAGGTCAATTTCGTAACCTCCCCATAATAAGTCAATGAGGAAATATACAAATGCTTCCTATTTCAAGGATATGCATGATATTAGTCCAATTACTTCTGGATCATGTTATTATAGGATATTCTTGATGATCCAAGTGTAATTTTTGTTCAGTGACCCCTATTGGGTCATTTGAGGTCATGCGAGGTCACCATCACTTTTTTGTCAATAACTCCCGACATAATGAAGATAGATAATTAAAACAGACATCAATGTGTTTGTCTCGTCGAGATGCGTCTTCCCATATGCAACATGCCCTACGTGGGTCACCACTTGACCTTGGCCTGAGGTCAAATTTTAAGTTGACTGAACAAGGTCACCATGTATATCATTCAAAGCGCCTTGACAAAATAAACACAACGCCGTAAACAGTTTTCCGTTATATTTATTAAGTAAAAAATTAATAACAAAAAACGATTTAGCAAAAAAAAAGTATTTTTTTCTTTTTGACCTCTAGAGCCTCAAATATTGACCTAAGATCAAATCTGAGGACACCTTGGCGATTGCAAATTTCACTGGCTGGCGTTTGCTGTTTTCCGTTTGTTTCTAACTAGCATCGTTTCTGAGATATATGGGAATTTCTGGAGCGATGTCATAAAACAGGAAAAAACTGGAAAATTTGACCTTTGATGACCTCTGGTGACCTCAATTTTGACCTGACCTAAAATATCGCTGAAATACTTTCGATAGAACATGTATTAAGCTATCAAATGCCTTTTTCCGCTTCTAGCTACGTAGCGTAGTTTTCGAGATCTCAGGGGGGAAGGGGCGGAAATCAACCCCCCTGCAGTTCGTGTTCGGCGCAAAGCCCCTGCAGTGCGCGTGTCTGTCTGTCAAAAGTTATTTGCGAGAAGAAAAAAACAATTTTGCAAACAAATAACATTTGTGACCTTTGATAACCTGGAGCCTAAACTATTGACCTGAGCTTAAATTTGAGGACACCCTGGCGGTTGCATTTTTCAAGAGCTTTCAATTTTTTTTCTTCTAGCTAACATAACTCCAGAGATATTTGGGGGTTTCTGGAGCGAAGTCCTAAAACTGGAAAATCTGACCTTCGATGACCTCCGGTGACCTCAATATTGACAGTCAAAAACAAAATGACTGGAATAGTTCCAAAATGATTTTTGACGAGCTTTCGAACGTTTTTTTCGTCGGTTTTTGTCTACGTCCCATAGGAGCCGAGTTCAAGGGCGGCGTCGAAACTCCCCCACACCCCCGGCACGGCGAAGGTGGTGCCGAGCACCACTTATGCTTATGGCTCCCTAAGTATAAGTAACTCATGACGTCATTTTGTAAGTTTTTGTTTTGCTTTTAGCGACCAGATACAGACAAGTAAATGCCACCGTTGTATTTCTGAGACACAACTGGACTAGACACGTGCCTTTTTATTTAGAGTAATCAATTTCAAAATTTGATCTTATGTGCCTGACCTTGACCTTATATGAGGTTAGGTTGTGAAAATGGCTGCTACTATATAATTGTACGTGTAAAATAACGCATAAAACATATGTTGCATGACTTTCGTATATTTTGCACATGGTGACCGTTTGTGACCCTGACCTTGACCTGTGCTTACAATTTCACTTTTGCTTATGTGGGAGATACATTATACCTTTGAGAGCACTTTGTGAATACGTCATATTCCGTAGTTTATATATATATATATATATATATATATATATATATATAAGCGCATATAGCCGCGACCAGGGACCTAGCTAGGGGGTGGGGGGACGGTGGCCATGCCCCCCCCCCCCCGCTGAGCAAACACCAATTTACACTAGATAAAATGCGATGGTGCTGACGACCCGACCCCCCGTCAACAACATTTGGACTGAGGAGTGAAATTTGAGAAGTGAAATCGAAGTGCCCCCCCCCCTTGCTCAGAACCGTTCCGCCGCCACTGCCTGAAGCTGTATTTCAAAAGGTTATTCAGGCAAAATTGTTCAATATCTTCTGTGCGTGATGGCTTGTTATTAACGTCAGCCAGAATCTGACTTTACCATCTGGCATCTTGATTGCTATGTTTGCTTGCCCATTTCCTAGTGTTTTAAATGCCATTGTTGATGCTTGATTACTTTGATCTTCTTTCAGTGGCTTAGTTATGAATCTTGCAGGTAGGTATTATAATCCAGCAAGTTTTTTCTGCTATTGGCCAACCTGAATTCTGAACCAATTTGGGAACCTACATGGATGCGTTCACTATCCTGTAGAGTGCATATTTTTCGACATAAGTTAACAGACATTTATTTGCTATATGGGTCTACCGGGTCCCAAATTTCATTGCACTGGGTCTGACCGGGTCCATACTTCAGCTTATCCGACCGGGTCGGGTATGGTTCCTAAAAAAATCAACTTTTGCCACCTCTAATCTAGAACAAATAGTTACATCCTCATTTTCATTATATACACAAACGACTCACATTTCAAGAAGCATCTAACTTACCCAAAGGACACCATTTGTTTCCCTCAGTGAGGACCTTGAGAGCCGTCAGAACCGCATGTTCAGTTAAGAACTCCTGAAAACGGAACCCAACAAGAACGTACATACATTGCGTAGTTGGCATTATTGCGACGGTAGATTGTTATTTGTTCACTTCTCCAACTTAATTGCGTTTATGTCTGTACAGAACGTCACATATACCAACACATGTACTGTACCGTCACTTCTTTTCAACAACCATTTGGGAAAACAAATTCACGTGCCACCGTTGTGCTGCATTTAACCGAATACCTAAATTGTGTAGACCAGTAAAACGCCTTTGACCGAGCGGGCGCGCTCTGGTAAAGCTAAAACAGGTTTGACATATGAAACGGTACGAAAGCACACGTGGTAGTAACACATGTCCTTTCAGTCCTTTTAGTCCCCCATAAAAATTGACAGGCCTCCATGCATGCCAACATATAAATTCAGTTTGATTACATTTTTCATGATCTCCTTTCTCGAATCCGCCAAAAGGGAGTGCGTCCTGGGCCTCGTTTCATAAAGCTTTTGGCGTAACTTACGAAATGCGTGAGTTACGCCATCAAAAGCTACGCACCGTAAATTAGTCCGTTTCACCAAGGTGCCGACGGAGTTGTTTACTCCGGCGCAGTTTGCGTTGCTGGCGTAAACAATCAAGGGTGTTTTAAAAATTGAAGTGTATTGAAAGCATTATAATAAACATTTGTATTGAATGCAATTATTGAAATTGGAATCATAAAAATATTAAAAAATATTTTAAAATAAATCATATTAAAATATCGTTTCTGAGTAAATAAATAACAAATATTTTCTGGACCCAGGCGAAAGCCATTAATTAGAGCTGCCATTATCGAGCCCACGTATCCGGTGTGATAATTTAAAGCCCGCACGTATGTGGGTTTAATGAAAAGCTCGCGTGATTCTCGTTTTTTGTTCTTATTTAATTAATACATTACTAGTAAATCAAATTAATAATACGCTTTCTATTGCATGTGAACAGTATGGCGATAATGCCGATAGAACCACCAACAGAAATCCTCGTCTCAAAAATGAATCGGACATATTGCCACTTGCCAGCACACAACGCAAAACGATGCGAGACAGATTTACTTTATATATACATATAATCCGTAATCCAGGCCCGGATCCAGGCAGAGGGCGCTAGGGTCTTCCCCCCCCCCCCCCCCTGAGCCTGAGTCCCGCCCATGTCGTGCCATACAAACGCGCCCGTAGGACGCAACTTTTTTGTATGTCGCCCCCCCTGACTGAAATCCTGGATCCGCGCCTGTAACCTGCCACCGTCGAGACTATTGCCTGCATCTTCATTTGAGGTCGGCCAAAGCATTGTTTGTCGATTGTGTTTGCGTATTAGATACGGCGAATTCGACCGCCTCTCCTTCCGCACCATGCGGAAGGAGAGTCACTGGACGGAGGGGCGCCGTCACTCGCCGAAGAGGGACAGTCACTAGTCGGAGTCGGAGGGGCGCCGTCGCTGGCTGGAGGGGCGCTGTCACGGGCCGGAGAGGCGCCGCCCTCACTGGCCGGGGCGCAGTGGCCGGGGGCGCCGTCACTGGCCACAAAAGTGACGTTACTGGCCGGGGAGCGTCCTCACTGGCCGGAGTGGCGCAGTCACTGGCCAGAGGGGCGTCGTGACCGATCGGAGGGGCGCCAGCTTTGCATGGGCGCCTCGGGTCCAAAAGACCAGGTCATGACCTGCATGGCCTCAGTACGCCACTGCATGATACTCAGTACGCCACTGCATGATACTCAGTACGCCACTGCATGATACTCAGTACGCCACTGCATGATACTCAGTACGCCACTGCATGATACTCAGTACGCCACTGCATGATACTCAGTACGCCACTGCATGATACTCAGTACGCCACTGCATGATACTCAGTACGCCACTGCATGATACTCAGTACGCCACTGCATGATACTCAGTACGCCACTGCATGATACTCAGTACGCCACTGCATGATGCAATGTAGGAAATAGTAATCCAATCCATTACGGACTCATATGGGCTATGGCATGAATCATGCGTATTTACTGATCTAATTGTGGTTAGTGTGAAACAGTCCAGTGTATAGATGGCAGCACATATAACAGATGAGAAGCTAAGATGATGACAAGTCATGATGACATGTCATGATGACAAGCCATGATGACACGTCATGATGTCACATCATGATGACACGTCATGGCATGTCATGATGACAGATGGCTTATCTAATATGAAGTTCACTGACAACAAATTGATGTATTCAGCCACACCACTAAAACACACAAACTCAGACTCTGACGCCTTTATTGATCAGCAGTCAGTATAGATGTCAGAACAAGGGCCTTGAAAATTCCCCAATTTGCCTTAATTCGGTGAAAACTCAATGATGATCTCATTCAACACATAGGTCCATGGTGCCACTTGTCTTCAAGGCCTCGCTCATAGCTTCAACTGTATCTTACATTGGCCTTCCATCACAGTGTTGCTCCCAATATCCAGATTTTTTCAGCTTTCATCCACTCTTAACTGCAGCTTGGCATGAACAGACATTTTCCTACCAATTTCACTCACCAGCTGCAGACAACTGCTAATGTTTGTTCCGGAAGAAGTCACTGTTCACTGGTCACATTGGTCACATTAGCGTTTGCAAGAGGCAATTGAATATGCTATAATAAATGCAAGCATTCAGCATACCTATACAATAGGCTTAATAAGTTTTGTGTGATGTGATTTTTGACATGACATCAACATTTTTGACATGACATAGATGATTCTGGCTAAATATATTATTACTGGCTAAATCTATGAATAACTAATGATTGGAATCAAATGTTGAGGCACTAGCTGACTGAAATGAGATGTCTGAATTTTCAACTTTGACAACCACAGTTTACAAAAGTAATGGATAGGTTTAGGAATGTTGGTCATCATGCACCTATAGATGGAAGGTGTGTCCCAGTGGGGAAGATTGAAGCGTCAACACATCTATGTCTCGCCACAGTATCTGCTGTAATGCCCAATGTGTGATGGTCATTAGTATTGCATTATTAATCATATTAGTATTAGCATTGGTAATGCCAGAGAAATAAACTAACCCCAGGCTTGGCTTGCATTAGCATTTCCTGAGTATTGACATTGGTAAGGGTTAGTTACACCTTAGTTACCCAACTGCCCAACTGCCAGTCAGCATTACACTATCACCTTGCTCACTACTACTGGTCAGAGAAGTCTTGTAAATCATGTTAATTCATTGAAAACAATGCTTGCCATCTATTACAACATTGCACAAATGATATGAGACTACAGTGAATTATAAATCAATTCTTACAAACACATGTATGTCATGAGGTGGTCCACATGGTATTTGAGACACTCAAATTCTTCAGAGATTCAACTAATACTTCAGTTTCGTGCTTCACATAAATATCTTGCTATGCTCTTGAAGTAAGTTTCAATGTAAAATCATCACACCAGCCTCTAATATCGCCGCCAGGCTCACAAAATATGCCAGTAATGCAATCAAAACAACTTTCAAGGCCGTCGGAGCACTAAAACAACGCAACAAATCCTTGCGTTGCTTTTTACAGAAAATCAAGGCCCTGAAATATTATTTGGCATAAGCTACGCCCTTTTATGAAACGCAAATGCCGTAACTTACGAACAATTTGGTGCTTTGACGTAAATGAAGCGGCGTAGTTTCAATGGCGTAGCTTACGCCGTTTTTTTCTTTATGAAACGGAATTGGCGTAGGCTACGCCAAAATCGGCGTCAACTACGTAGGTTCGTAGGTTACGCCGCTTTATGAAACGAGGCCCTGAGCCCTGCATGCTTCAGCGTATAACAAAATAATGCTCAGATTAATAATGCCATTTTTGATTAAGAATAATTTTTGTTCATTTCGACGTTTGCGTGTGCCACGCGCTGTGGTATCAGAACGCACCATACCAAAATAAAAATGATGTGATGGTTCTATCTAATGGTGATGAAAACCCGATCTCAATCGGAGCAGTGGTTGCAAAGTTATTAGCTTCCGAAAAGCGTCTGTATGGCCGGTTCGGGCCGGTTCGGGCCGGTTCGGGCAGGTTCGGGCCGGGTCGGGGCCGGGTCAAATGTAAATTTGTCTAGTAAGTTGACGAGAAACCTCACGGGCGCTTCGCGCCCGCTCGGTAATCACCAACCCAACAAGTCAACAGGCTGCCCGAACTTGCTTTACCTACAGCCCAGGGCATATTTTAAGGATTTTCCACTGCGTCCCACTGCGTAGAGGGGGGAGGGGAGGGGAGGGGAGGGGAGGGGAGGGGAGGGGAGGGGAGGGGAGGGGAGGAGAGGGGAGGGGAGGGGAGGGGAGGGGAGGGGAGGGGAGGGGAGGGGAGGGGGGGGGGGGGGGGGGGGGGGGGGGGGGGGCGTCGGCGGAAAGTTGTTTGATCGGGGGGCGGAGGGTTATAATGATGATATATTTTCCAGTCATCTTCCTACCGATTTTACGTTTGGGGGCAATTGCCCATTTTGCCCAACCGTAGATCCGCCACTGCTTTGTGCACGGGCGGACCCAGCATCGCTGAAAAGTTGATTCAGTGTCTAAAACCAACAAATCCTGTTGAAAAAAATTTATCAGAGTTCGCTTTCTTGTGCCAATACTTTGAAACAAATTTCCCTCTGAAAATGCATAGATTTCAATAGAAGTAGGAAATGTGCTAATTTTCGGCCGATTTTGGTCAGAATAGTGCTCATGGCCCCGATCATCCCATATAATTCACCTTTGGAATCTTATTTCGATAGACAGATTCTACAGATCGCATTTAGGGGATCCCCTAAATGCCGCCAGTGCAGGGGGAAGGGCGATGCCACCCCTCGGTTTTAACAGCTGGTCATTCGATTTTGACAAAACTTTTAGTGGCCTACTTTTAAACAATTTGGCACGTTCTCCATACATTTTGAAATCCTCTGACCCATGACCTGTTTATAGTCATGCCATACGAATTCAGTGTACCGCCACACTTATTGTAATTCGTGCATTTCCGACTCGTCATTGTTCAGGAGCATACGAGCAAGTGTACCTAATAAGATGACATATATGTGTTCCACTGAGGTTATGACCATTCAGAGGTCAGCCGAGCCGAGAGAGCATACCTCTAAATGAGACAGATGACCATATAGTAAGCCGTGAGGGCCCTGTAAGAAAAATCTCAGCCGGCTGATATTTTTCTTAGAGAGCTCAGCTATCAACTGAGAGACCTTGGACAGCGTGAGGAGCCTTCGACAGGTATGGAGTTCCTTGCTAGACTGTGAGGCCACTAGGCCTCTTCAAGAGGGCTCTGTATGAGGTTGAGAGAAGCTCAGCCGCTTTGAATGGGTCCTTTACCGGTCTGAGAAACCCCTTATCGGGCCTGAGAGGGCCTTACCAGTCAGTGAGGGCACTCGGCCCAATCTCGGCCTATCTGATAGGGTCGTCTGTTGACCTGAGAGGGTCCATCAGGCTTGAGAAGGCCTTTTGCTAGGCATATGGGGGCCCTCGGACGATCTGAGAGGGAACTCGGTCGGCCTGAGAAAGCGCCCGCTGATCTGAGAGGATATTTCCATGTCTGAGAGGGTGCCGGTCTGAGAGGATTATCGGTCGATCTGCACGTGCCCTCAGGCGGGCTAAAATGGCCCTCATCAGGTTTGAGAGAGTATTTGTAGGCGTGTTGTTGTCCTAGGCCAGTCTGGGAAGATCTTTGCGAGGCGTGAGAGGACGCTTGCCAAGCGTCTGAGAGGGCCTGGTCAGGCCTGATAGGGTTCGGTCAGACCTGCGAGGGCATGGTCAGACCTGAGAAGGCTTGACGATGCTTACGAGGGCCCTAACCACTAGCCAGACTTCAAAGGGCCTTATACTAGTCTGAGAGGATCCTTGCCAGACCTCAGATAGTCCTATGCCGGTCCGAGAGGGCCTTCAGGGTACCAGTAATCAAGATCTTAAGGGCACCGGAGGGGCACAGGGCAACGCACAGAGCAGGACAGGGCAGTGCACGGCAGTGCGGGGCACAGGGCAGAGCAGTGCAGGACACAGGGCAGGACACAGGGCAAGGCACAGGACACAGGACAGGACAGGACAGTGCACGGCAGTGCGGGGCACAGGACAGGGTACAGGGCAGGGCACAGGGCAGGGCACAGGGCAGGGCACAGGGCAGGGCACAGGGCAGGGCACAGGGCAGGGCACAGGGCAGGGCACAGGGCAGGGCACAGTGCAGAGCAGTGCAGGACACAGGGCAAGGCACAGGGCACAGGGCAGGGCACAGGACAGGGCAGGGCAGGGCACAGGGCAGGGCACAGGGCAGGGCACAGGGCAGGGCACAGGGCAGGGCACATGGCAGGGCACAGGGCAGGGCACAGGGCAGGGCACAGGGCAGGGCACAGGGCAGGGCACAGGGCAGGGCACAGGGCAGGGCACAGGGCAGGGCACAGGGCAGGGCACAGGGCAGGGCACAGGGCAGGGCACAGGGCAGGGCACAGGGCAGGGCACAGGGCAGGGCACAGGGCAGGGCACAGGGCAGGGCACAGGGCAGGGCACAGGGCAGGGCAGTGCAGGACACAGGGCAAGGCACAGGGCACAGGGCAGGGCACAGGGCAGGGCACAGGGCAGGGCAGGGCAGGGCAGGGCAGGGCAGGGCAGGGCAGGGCAGGGCAGGGCAGGGCAGGGCAGGGCACAAGGCTAGGTTAAGGCGATTCCTGGAAAGCATTGCGGCAAGACACTGGCACTTCGGTTGTTCAAACTTTGGTCATTGATTTTGGCCATCAAGGGCACATTTCACCTTGGGACGCAGTCGTCCAAAATCGGAAGGGGCTGCGTCCCGACGGATGGGGGCTGCGTCCCGAAATGGGACGCAGTCAATACTTTAAAATTTGCCCTGCTACAGCCTATAGAACGCCATCTAATAATGTAACACATGTTTATGACTTTGATTAAAAAAGATCAAGATCGTCCTGCTTCGCAATATTGCGACACATTTATCCGTGTCTCTGAATTCATAGCGTGACAAGTTCGGCATTACATCTATGATATCATTACATCTATATATCTATACCAGCAAACCATGTACTTTATTACTTTATTGCTATAAATCAATAAACACAACATAAAAATGTTGTTGTGTTCTAACAATTACATTTCTACAAATTCTTACAGAATCTTACATTTCTACATTTCTACATATTTCTACAAATTCTAACCCGCCGTCAACACGTAACTCCACACTGCAATTCATTGGTGTTGAAGGCGACTTCATGACTAAGTATCGGTTGGCAAAATAGTGTCGAAATATCAAACGCAAAATGTAGGCGGACAAAATGTCCACACGGCAGAATATCCAGTGCTTATACATGAAGCGTGATACAGTCGATTTTTCAAACATTGAATCACAGAATATGGAATTGCAGAAAATGGAAACGCAGAATATCATGTCACATAATATCGAATCGCAAAATACAAAATCGCAAAATATTAATTGCAAGCTAACGAACTTCTTTAAGATTGAGCAGCACAAATATCAAGTGGTAAATTATCGAGTAGCAAAACATCGAGTTATAATATATGTTCCGGGTGGAAAAATACAATTGACTAACCATCAAAACGCAAAATATGGAGGACATTGCAAAGTGTGCATTTACGAAATTAAACAAATATCCAGTGCACCATATCACGTGGAGCCATAGCTGGTGGGCATTATCAGACCCCTGCCATTGACAAAGAGCAACTCTCATCATGATAACTCGTATCTGCCACTCTATATTTTGCCACTTGATGTTTTGCAATTGGATATTATGTTAGGGAATGGAGTCAGTAGCAGGTTACCTGTACGAACTCGTCCCGGTCGTGGATGTCGAGGTGTCTGTCGTAGCAGTAGGCCTGCACCGCTATCCTGTCTCGCAGCGACCTGGGTAGCGGCACATCACATAACGTGAACTCATCACAGGAAGGCGTTCAGTTTGTCAACACAATGTATATTTATAAAGGGCAGCACGTCTTCTCCATCATGCGGAAGAACTTCGCTATTTCATTTCCCCAGATAGCACTTCCATGCAAATAACTGTTCCTTGTAAAGACACTTGGAGAATTGGAAGTAGGAAGTTTGTGATTACAGTGCGTTTTATCGTGATACCTTGTAATGCATAATTTGGAGTCCTCTATTCAACGTTGAATCTTGTATTCATGTTACACCACTTCAACTAAACGATGCTCTTGCCGGTACCAGCACAATACGGGGTTTTCCAAGAATAATTGAGTTAAATAGTACAACTTACTTATAAAGGTGGTAGAAGTCACACGGTAGTCACATTTTTATGGAAATTACCTCTTCTGCACGTAAGGGCATTTCATAGTGCGGGGTGATGCCACCGCGTACTTTCTGCAGTACTGGCTGAGGCAGAGCCAGTCATCTCTTTTATGTTAATGAAAACACCTCACTTATGGCATATTTCCAGTTACAATAAGCAATATATGATAAAATAAACTTGTTTTTTTTTTCTCCAACGACAGCAACAGTTACCTCTAGTTTTTCCCATAAAATTCGATATTCTTCACGAATTTTCATGCCAAAAAATTAATACGCCACCACCAAATTCTCAACGCTAAACGCCGCAAGAAAACCCCCCACAAAAACCACAAAACCCGAACGAACAGTATGTAGTAATACAGAGTCCCGTAAGAATTGAATTGAATACTTTTTTTGTGATCCAGTGTGGGACTTTCAAGCTCTAAAATTCAATTAAAATCAATAAATTTCAATTCAAAGCTCTAAAATTGATGAAAAATGAAAAACGCATGGCATTACTTGCCTGGCTTAGAGCGTCTTTCATTTAGTAACTCCTTCTTCAATCGTCATCCAGATGGCAAAGAGCGCAAGAATTGTCACGTATGCCAAGGTGGTTTACATGATACATCAAGGTGATGTTTACATAGCAATTTCACACAATTTCACAATTTCAGGCTTACCTTCATGTAAAGGTAAGCTTAATTCAATTCATTTATATTGACATGGGGGTGGTCTTTCGGGAGAAGTGTCCTTGGGGCGGAATTAGTCTCCATCTTGAATTTTTATCTTCACAGTCACGTGACCTTGTTATGGTCAACGTGCTATAGTAAACCGTAAATAAACCTTCTTGCGGCAGCTTGCTTCTGAGTTCGTAACCGCTATTTTGTCTCAGCCGCGCAGATTACTGCACCATCGAATTTGATGCAGATTCTGAGATAATAAAGTGATGGACAGTAATGCCGATCAAGTACTCGTTATCTGATACAAGTCCGAAAAACGCCAAAGTTTAACGCTGATAATTGCTGAAATAATGGGCTAAATGAGGTCCCTGGTATAGGTCTTAAACGTGTTTAAAGCTCATACAAGTGCCAAAGAGTGCATTTCCTTTCAGGACGGAAACCCGTATAATCCCTTTATTTGTAACAGGGGGGGGGGGGGGGGGGAGGGGAGGGGGACGGATTCCGCCCCCTCATGTTTTTCGCAGATATCTCCAGAACGGCTGGGTGCAGGCCCATGAAATTTTGGGACTTTCCCTAGAATTGAATTCCGCATTTGGAGTCAAAATTGAGTTCTTAACCTGAACAGAGGCGGTTCCAGGGCACGGTTTTGGGAGGGTTCGGCGGCGACATTTGGCGATAATACGGAAATGCGATCTTCACGGTTTCTTCCTAACTGCCTCAAGTATGAAGGAGTTACATCGGTTTACGGTGATTGCAACAAGTGCAAATTAGTTGCTGTTAATGACATATCATAAAAATTGCATGGCAGAGGCGGTTTCAGGGGCTTGAAAAAGGGGGGGGGTTCCAGGAAGTATTCAATGCTTGGCGGGAAGCCAATAGAGCGATGTAAGGAGCATTTATAGCTATCAAGATGTAAAAGATAGCTTCTCCTTCTATTATTTGCATAATGTATTACATATAGTTGCAGGGGCGTGTTCAGGCACATACAAAGGGGGGTGACTGGCATGGTGATGACGATATGCCAGCGATTACGGCGCAATAGACGGTTAACTTATAATGATATATGCACATATGAGGCCATGAGAGGGAATATACTTCTTTTTTTGCAGAGGCGCGCTCAGGACTGGAAGAAGGGGGGTCATATTATTGCAAGGAAACTAAGATGCATGGGCCTACAATGACATAGCATACTGCAGTTTTCGGATGAAACACGCACCACAGGGTACTCTCCGAACGATTATGAGATAATAGGCGAGTCCAGGTAGGGCAAAAAGGGGGGGGGGGTAAGCAAAGTGAATTGAAGTTGTAAGTGAAATAGTCACTATTGACTAGTTAGTATCATACAAGCGGATAATATACTTATTAAAAGGTCTTGCGCCTCCCCAGTTTGGATCCTGGATACGCCTATGATGAAGTACAATATGCAAAAAGGGACTATCTACGATCAGTAACTTATGTATAGTGCTGGGTAGCAACATGTAAGCGGTTAATATTTTTTCCTATTTGACCTCCCTTTTTCACAAACCTGGTACCGCCTATGGCAAAAAATATGATTTGTAACTGTTTTGTCTAATGTCACAATAACATACCATTTCATTTATTAAAACAAACATGAAAAATGTTTTATTCCGCATTTACATCACCCCAATATTGAGTGACCTGCACACGCCTATGATTTTTTAATTTTCAAAAGTCATCGCCATATATCAATCTCCATTTCAATCTCTATCGATTCCCATTGGTTGCGTTAAAATCGGTTAATAAACATCACAGCTGTGTTGGATCATATATACCACTAAACTGTGTAGCTTTTGCCCCCCTGTTGCCCCCTATCAAAAATTTGAATTTTTATGTTTTAGAAATGTAGATCGTGTTGAGGGGAACCAAACGCCGTTTCATTTTTGAAAATCGGACGGGTAGATCTCGAGATCTCCAGGGAGGGGGGAATCTGCCCCCCCCCCCTGTTACAAATAGGGGTAGCCAGGAGCCTGTTACAAATAGGGTTAAGTGGAAAATAAATGCACTTTACAAAGTCAAATCCTTGATGACTGTGCTTTCTACCAGCAGTATGCAGTGCGCGCTATATCGCCAGTGAATAAATGTACCACGCGATATTGCCAACGGTCAGGTGT
>JAXIVJ010002897.1:37500-101731 GCA_036785665.1 Chirona hameri
TAAGTGTTTACACATATTATATAATATTCCAATGAGTTTTTGCAAGTCAAATACATTTTAATTAAAGTCGTGAAGTTAGTTGAACATGAGTCAAAAATGAGTCGACTCAAGAAACTTTCACATGAGTCAAAGTTGAATCGATAAAAAACAAAAATCCCCCGCTTGAGTCAGAGTTAAGTCAGGAGTCCTGTCCAAGGGGTCTGCGGCCGCCGCGGCTCCCGCGGCCAAAACAGCGGGGCTTAATTTGAACAACTTTAACACTTTTGCGGCCGCTGATGGCGTCCGATAGATGGCGTGTGTAACATTCGCAACGAATAGTCAATTTCATGGAAACCCTGAATGTTTTCCAAAGCCACTCAACTACATGAACATCTACGAGTCACTGCGAGTTGTCATTTTTGGTCAAACAACCGCCAGTGAGCTGCGATATCAACCAAACAGTGCGCAACCTTTGTCAGACGCGCACCATTTATGTCGGAGTTCCTTTGCAGTTGCTCCCGAGCAACCGCGAGAGCCGCAGAAAGTATGACGTCACACCTCCGGACCCAGTTCTCTGTGATTGGCGGACGATTTAGCTCCGCCCTTTTGGCCGCGGAGCCGCGGGGGCTGCAACGACTTGAACAGCACTAGGGGTAAAAGCAAATGAGTCAAAGCTGAGTCGACTAAAAAAAATTGTTCCCCCGCTTGAGTCAGAGTTCAGTCAGAGTCCATTCAAAAATGATTCAGAGTCGAGTCGGTCTAAAACATCTGAGTCGAGCACAACCCTGCCTACGACTGTTCAGAACGGGTTCGGTATATAAATATCCTAAGCTACTGCACTGTTATAATGTATCATTTAAGAGGCCTCAAAGGCTATCACCGGGAGATATTATTGATAATTTTAGACCGAATCTTTTGAAGGGGTGGATTTCCGAGGTTAGGTCCCGCGCTAAGCATGGGGATGCAGGGCGGAATATTTACATTAAAAAACGTTGCGTCGCAGAGTTCAAGACGATGAAAGAGCCTGAAGCAATTGTTTGTGCTTTAATGACATTCGTCAAGTTACTCGAAAGGAATGCAAACATAACTTATGGCTATAGGATGCTTTTGTATCCTTCGAACTCATTGACTGTCAAACGTGTTTTGTTAACCCTCGCCCTACGGGGATATTTCTCACCTTCACCCTACGGGGGGGGGGGGGGGGGGGGGGCTGACAGGCCCCACTGTTAACTTCCAAACCAAGCAACTTAGAGCAATGCGGAAAGAACCAACCAGCATGTTGCCTGTCATGAGAGGAATTTAACAGCATGCAATTGTTAGGTTTCAGGTCAACGGGTGACCTTCCAGGTCAAGTGAATGACCTAAGATCGACCACGTCCAAAAATAGCGATTGTACTGGGCGCTTAGTATAACTTCTGGAAAAAGATAGACATCGTAAAAAGTACCGTGTTGCCTGTCATGAGGAAAATCCAAAGGCGTCCCATTTTTAGCATCTAGGTCAACTGGTGACCTTTGGGGTCAGGTCAATAGACCTTTGGGGTTGACATGACTTTGACGAAAAGGTCATAGGTCACGATCTAATAGTCGTATACTCTTCAAATTCTGATAGGATACATATAATTGTTGTAAACTCAGCTACTGATTTTTTTTAGCAAGATGCGCCCCAGGTGTAAAAAGTTATTCAAGAAAAATATCAGGGGGAGGGGGAGGGGGGGGGGGGGCTGTCAGCCCCCTCCTCCCCGTAGGGCGAGGGTCAATGGTGGCTCCCATAATCCATCAGATACATTGGTTTTGACTACATTGGTCGTGGCAAAAGTGTCTATTATACATCGAGTATACCAGTAGACAAACATGTGTGCTCCTGAAGTACATTTCTTCATTTTTCTCAACATTGCAATCTATCGTCTATTGAATACCTAACAAATCATAACTAAAACTTCCAACAAATCAGAACTAATACTTCAAGGGTTCAGAGGGGGGCGAGAAGTCAATTGGAGGGTGCTCAGTAGTTGTTGGCCGTGCCTCGGTAACACAAATGAATACATGGAAGTCGCAGTCAACATATGAAGGCCATTGGCTGAAATATTTTCGATTACATTGATATACGATAAATGTACGATACGAGTGCGATATATTTTCATTTTCTTCTTTTTCTCGGTCATACAGTTTTCCAAATTCATCGAAAGAAAGGAATACCACCTTGAAAATAGCTCTCGGTCCCAACATTTCTAAAGCACAGAGGTCTTCCACGAAAGAGTGAGTCATACACTTGTAATCGTCAAGGAAAGCTCTAAGAGCTGCAGGGTAAAAAAGTGTTTCGATATTAGACAGCACACACTACTTTTAGCCATAACAATTGGCAATAATATATATATATATATATATATATATATATATATATATATATATATATATATATATATATATATATATATATTATATATATATATATATATATATATATATATATATATATATATATATATATATATATATATATATATATATATATATATATATATATATATATATATATATATATATATATATATATATATATCTATCTATCTATCTATCTATCTATCTATCTATCTATCTATCTATCTATCTATCTATCTATCTATCTATCTATCTATCTATCTATCTATCTATCTATCTATCTATCTATCTATCTATCTATCTATCTATCTATCTATCTATCTATCTATCTATCTATCTATCTATCTATCTATCTATCTATCTATCTATATCTATCTATCTATCTATCTATCTATCTATCTATCTATCTATATCTATCTATCTATCTATCTATCTATCTATCTATCTACTACCTACCTATCTATCTATCTATCTATCTATCTACATATACATATACATATACATATACATATACATGTGCATGTGCATGTGCATGTACGTGTACATGTACATGTACATGTACATGTACATGTACACATACACATACACATACACATACACATACACATACACATACACATACACATACACATACACATACACATACACATACACATACACATACACATACACATACACATACACATACACATACACATACACATACACATACACATACATATACATATACATATACATATACATATACATATACATATACGTATACGTATACGTATACGTATACGTATATATATATATATATATATATATATATATATATATATATATATATATATATATATATATATATATATATATATATATATATATATATATATATATATATATATATATATATATATATATATATATATATATATATATATATATATATATATATATATATATATATATATATATATATATATATATATATATATATATATATATATATATATATATATATATATATATATATATATATATATATATATATATATATATATATATATATATATATATATATATATATATATATATATATATATATATATATATATATATATATATATATATATATATATATATATATATATATATATATATATATATATATATATATATATATATATATATATATATATATATATATATATATATATATATATATATATATATATATATATATATATATATATATATAGCATCTTGCGTTGCAAAACAGAAGACCTACTGCAAATTAAAGGGCGACTTACCATTTCATCAAGCTTTCAGATGCGTCTTTATTTTTTAAGAAGCTCCACTCTTTGTTAGGTATCCATCGGAACCGGTATGACTCCAGTTTGTCGTCCACACCCATCTCGAAGCTGTGAACATCACATAACGCTTCAGTTAGGATATCACTCGTAAAGGATGTGGGCGAGACATATCACGCTAGATTGTATCTTCGAGAATACAATTGTGGACGGACAAAACGCATGGAAAGAGGCAAGGCCCTATAACAACGAAAGAGGAAACGACAATCAAGTCAAGCATTTTAAAATCAAGCATTGGAACAAAGACAGAGAGGACTGTCTATTGTCTAACCTTTGCTGATATAAATTGCAGGGTTGGAAAAAACGGCTTAAATTGAATTTATGCTAGCCAGTGGCTTGTATTCATTTAAGCAGGTTTAAACCGGCTTATTAATAAAAACCGGCTTAAATTCAGCATCAATTTAAGACTCACTGAGGTCAGAATACGTTGTTGATAATTGTATTACATATGTGTTGATTGACACACATGTGATTAAAGGGAAATATTCATCTTTTGATCTATTTTTCTGCATTATCTTATGCAACATGTATGGTATTACATTGATCGAGTCTCAATTAAAAAATGTAATCACAACCATTTCTATTTCGAAAATTAGTTTTTTTAAAAAAAACACCAAGTACAGGTCACTGGCAAAAAGTAAGGATAGTTGTAAAGGTAATGGCAAAAGTAGGCAAGTCAGATAATCGCTAATATCTCTTAAACCATTTGTCGGAATCGTTTTAAATTTTGTTCGTGCTGTTTGCAAGCTACAGGCTGCAACTAGCACGCAAAATTTCAAACGATTCCGACAAATGGTTTGAGAGATATTAACGATTATCTGACTCGCCACAACTACCATTACTTTTGCAGTGTTACAGGCAATATACATATGCAACACTGCAGGCAGGTACATAACATATGTTACAGGGTAATATGAAAACTCAGGCAGTTTTCAAACTGCCTGACTCCAATTCAGGCAGTTTCGAAACTGCCTGAAAACCTAGGGCAGTTTGCAAAATGCTGAAAATCCAGGCAGTTTTCGAAACTGCCCGTCAGTATGAAAACTGCCTAGGCAGTTTGCAAACTGCCTGACGATGCACGACTCCAGCCTCTGCGCGATCACGTGACGAGCCAGCTTGGTGCTGCCGGTGATCCGGCCGTATCTACGAATGGTGATGCATTATTCTTGCAAGCCGCACTCCTGTAAGTCGAGCATAGTCGATCTGAACAATGCACTCATGACTTAACAGTGTCCTACGCGGATGCCTCAAATAGTAAAAATATCCACTTGTGTTTGTGGATGAGAAAGTAGGTAGACGGCGAGTAGTTGGATGCAATTGTCACACAATCTAGGTGACATTTCAACGACGTGCAGTGTCAAGAAACGGGGCCGCTAGGGTGTATAATGAACGGGACGGGAACCGGAACGGACGGGAACAGGACGGGAATGGGACGGGAACGGGAACGGGAACGGGAACGGGAACGGGAACGGGACCGGACGGGGAACAGAACGGGACGGGAACGGGACAGGAACGGGACGGGAACGGGAACGGACGGGAACAGAACGGGACGGAACGGAACGGGAACGGAACGGGAACGGGAACGGGAACGGGGAACGAACGGGACCGGGACGGGAACGGAACGGGACGGGAACGGGTACAGGAACGGGACGGGAACGGAACGACGGAACGAACGGGAACGGGAGACGGGGGAACGGACGGGGAACGGGGACGGAGACGGGGGAACGGGGACGGGGGGGCAGGGACGGGGGTCGGAGACGGGGACGGGGGGACGGGACGGGGACGGGGACGGGGACGGGGACGGGGACGGGGACGGGGACGGGAGGACGGGGACGGGGACGGGGACGGGGGACGGGGACGGGGACGGGGACGGGGACGGGACGGGGACGGGGACGGGACGGGGACGGGGGACGGGGGACGGGGACGGGGACGGGGACGGGGACGGCGGGACGGGGACGGGGAGGCGGGGACGGGGACGGGGACGGGACGGGGACGGGGACGGGGGGACGGGGACGGGGACGGGACGGGGACGGGGACGGGGGACGGGACGGGACGGGGACGGGGCGGGGACGGATCGGAAACGGGAGACGGGTGCGAACGGGAACGGAACGGGCATTGATCAGCTTAGCTATACACTATCGAACTTGGTTACCTTCGCATTGCGGTAGCAAGCGAGCCACACTTGTCTCCTTCTAATTGAAGTTGTTGAAAACTTCATCCTATTATCATTTGTGTGCGGCTCTAAGGATATTAACATGATAGTAGTGCAGCGTACGCAGATTGCGCTCACGATGCGCCTAATTCATGATTTTTACATGTTTATGACGAGAGCTGACTGTTGAGAAGCGTTTAACTTTCTGGCGCTGTTATAATGCATTTTTGCAGCATTTGAGCGCACTGTCCTATCTCTGTGTTTGTTGATTTTAGCCGATCAACCGCAACGTTTGTAACGGGCCGACATCAAAAGTTGGATTTGGATAGGTATTTTCCGTTGTCATTTCTTGAAACGTAGGTATTTGACTGTCCGAGAGCAAGCTGTATCATCCTGGTAATTTGGGTTCATTTTCACAGTTACTATTTACCATTCCAACATTCTAACTGGTAGCATTATTATTTCTTATATTCTAGCATCCAAAGATTTTGGCATTTTAACATCACCACTCCTGCAACCGATCCGGTTGTCTGGGACGGCAAAACTTGGACGGCAAAACTCGTGCAGTAATGTGTGGTGTTGTTTGTTTTGCTATCAGATAGATTGGATGTGTTTGAATGACCAAGCAATAACATAATAGATGGAATCGTCCAAGATTTGCAAATGAGGAAAATATTAAGCGTAACTGACACAGCATCCAACAAAAGAGCGAAACATTTCTAGCGGCACCCCATACGCGAACAAGATGGAAGACTGACTGACGCTCTCGTAAATGTCATATTGCCTAGGCAGTTTCGATACTGCCTGGAATTTCCGGCATTTTGCAAACTGCCTGGAATTTTCAGGCAGTTTGCAAACTGCCTGCTTTTTTAGGCAGTTTCGGAACTGCCTGGGCCAGCCAGGCAGTTTGCAAACTGCCTGCGTTTCCATATTGCCTGTAACACATCATATACTTCTTTCAGAGTTAATGATGGGTGTTTTCCCTTCACTATTGGAAGCGCGACATATCTGGCGCTTTTCTTTCAATCTGTTCAACGTTGAATAACTCGTTGAATTACCTCTAGTCAAATCGCATACACTATATACGTCGTCGTTGGGGGGGGGGGGGTTTGACCTCGATTTTGACCTTGAAGTTGGACCTTAATTAATTTGGTTTTCGATGTGCGCCTGAAACTTGCCATGGGCTACATTTTGGTAAAAACAAATCAAAATCGAGCGGTAACTTCTGGCAATTTTTCAGTTCCCCGTCCTGTACCTTAGTTTTCACCCTGAATTTGGACCTAGATGAATTTGTTTTTCGATGTGCGGCTAGAACTTGCCCTGAGCTACATTTTGGTTAAAACAAAATCCAAATCGAGCGGTAACTTGTTCAGTTCCCCGTCCTTTGACCTTGATGTTGACCTTGAAGTTGGAGCTTGATGAATTCGGCTTTCGATGTGCGGTTAAAACTTGCCCTGAGCTATATTTTTGGTAATAACCAAAAATCGAGCGGTAACTTCTGGCACTTTTTCAGTTCCCCGTCCTTTGACCTTGATTTTGACCTTGAAGTTGGACCTTAATTAATTTTGTTTTCGATGTGCGCCTAGAACTTGCCATGAGCTACATTTTTGTTTGAAAAAAAAATCAAAATCGAGCGGTAACTTTTGGCACTTTTTCAGTTCCCCGTCCTTTAACCTCGATTTTGACTTTGAAGTTGGACCTTAATGTATTTGGTTTTCGATTTGCGCCTAGAACTTGCCAGGAGCTACATTTTGGTTGAAAAAAAAATCAAAATCGAGCGGTAACTTCTGGCACTTTTTCAGTTCCCCGTCCTTTAACCTTGATTTTGACCTTGAATTTTGACCTTGATTAATTTGGTTTTCGATGTGCGGAACTTTCCCTGAGCTACATTTTGGTTAAAAAAATCCAAATTGTGCGGTAACTTGTTCAGTTCCCCGTCATTTGACCTTGATTTTGACCTTGAAGTTGGACCTTAAATAATTTGGTTTTCGACGTGCGGTTAACACTTGCCCTGAGCTATATATTTTGGTAATAACCCAAAATCGAGCGGTTACTTCTGGCACGTTTTCAGTTCCCCGTCCTTTGACCTGGATTTTGACATTGAATTTGGACCTTAATGAATTTGGTTTTCGATGTTTTCGAACTTGCCCTGAGCTACATTTGGGGGAAAATCGAAATCAAGTAGCAACTTTTGTCACTTCCTTTGACCTTGATTTTGACCTTGAATGGCACGTGCTATAGAAAAACAAACATCAGACTCGTATCCTCGTGGTCTAATTGGTCACATATGTCATTTGTATAGAAATCGGAGGCCGTCGCTAAATAAGGCACTAAATAAGTCGCCAACTTCACGGACATTCATATATCCTCCTGCGACCAAAGCGCTAACTGGAACTCTCACCCAAGGGATATGGGGGCCGGGACGAATTGTATAAAGGCCCGCCGAGGGATTTGAATCCCGGTCCCCGGCACAGAAAGCAAATATCTTACCACTGCCTGTGCCAGATTGCCCCCCCCCCCCCCCCCCCCAAACACACAATATCATAACATGCGCAATTTTCGAATTTTGCGCCACTCGCCATCTATACTGAAAATGCGTGTCTTGTTATCGAAATATATTGTTTTCGAAAAACAAATGTTTTTTTTCTTCTGGCTAATTTAGAAATTTAAAAAAAGAAGAAAACTAGCCGACAAGTGGGGCGGCCATGGCCTCCCGGCCCCTTGTTCCTACGCTTGTGACATTTTCGCTCAGGTCAATACTGAGGTCACCAGAGGACATCAAATGCCAAATTTTCCAAGTTTAGCACTTCGCTCCTGAAACACCCCAAATATCTCGGGAATTATGATAGCTTGGAACAAACAGACACGCAATCGAAAGCTCTTGAAAAATGCTATCGCTTATGTAAGTAATAGAGCTCTGCCGGCTCTACCCTGACCACCCTTACTCGCCGTGACCGGTGGACTCGCCCTGCCCCTGGCCAGCTGAGCAGAGGTCGGGTGAGCCGCCTGATTCGAATAGACAGTCTGGAACGGGACGCCGCAGTGTTCACTTCAGCTTAGGTGTCCACAAATGTTATATAAGGTCAATAGGTTAGGGTCCATAGCAGCGGTGTCGATTTCAATGGCGACGAGGCAGTGAACTCAAGTGTGATGGCGTCCGTGGGCAAGTTTGACGCAAGAGTTTGGGCAATAGTTTGACGCGGCAGCGGAATCGTTCGGCGCATACAGCAGGCGTCTGGAGCAGTATTTTGTCGCCAATTGCAAAGGCGTCGATGAAGACGAGGTTGCGAAACGCCGCGCCATACTTATGATTATGACGACACTGCCCTGTGTGACGTCAGTGAGCGCTCTCGCGAGAGCCGGCCGCCGAACAGCGCTCTGGAGAGGATAGCAGTCTGTGCTGCTCCAGCAGGATGTCATAAGTGGGTGTCGACAATACGATCTTCTGCTCAATCGAAGGTATGTTTTTAGCAGTGTTTCACACAGTAAGTTCCATCTGTGGTGACATCGCAATAGTGACATCGAAATAGTTCACTTTGGAAATTGTTTACCAAACACGATTTGATTATATTTTTAATACAAATTCTTTTTATATTGTAAAAAATGGCTTTATATCGCGCCGATTCAGGACATAAGGTCGTAAATTTGTATTGTTTATCAAAACTATATGCATACTCTCGGAGTCGGAGTCCTGACGTCACACGAATGTAAAAAATGGTTCAGCCAATCAGATTCGAAAGTAGTCGCGTAAGGATAGACTCGCATTGGAGATGTGCCAACCGGCGGCCGGTGGTTCGCTTGCTAGCACCAGCTGCAAGCTGATTGGCTGATGGTATAGCCTCTGCCCGGGCTAGAACCAGTACAACATTCTTTCGCCAGCACCGCATTCCTTCGTCAAAAAATCAAATATATTCGGCTGGAAAGTTTTTTCAGTCAAGAAAACTTGCAGATAGGGGTTTCCCAACACGGACTACAAAACTGCTATCTCAGTTTAAAACTAATGTTCAAGGTGAACTATTTCCTTCAATGCACAGTGAAAGCCTTTCTTCCAAAATATTTTGTATTTAATATATGAATGTTTATCAGTTTAACAATCAAATGTACAACCATTGTTGTTTGCCGCCAATATTGTTTTGTTGTTTAGCCCGAAGCCACGGTGGATAGAAAGATTGCCCGCCCAGGAGCCGCAGCCAGCAGCCCTGACGACGGCTGCCGCGGCGAGTCGATATGGTTGATCGTCCGCTGAGGCTGGATCGTCCACTCGCCCTTATGGCGGTTCGCCAGGCATGGTTGACTTCCGCGATTTTGTGCAACCCCAATTATTGATATCATCAAAAAAGTGGCAGAATTCAACTCAGAAAGCTTCAGCGAACCTCAAGAGACGTGAGCCTTTAGCACTTTCGATCATAGCTATTTTTAGAGCCACCTTCAAACAGTGACTAATACATTGTCGCCAATGCAGGGGGGTCCGCTCCGCATATTTAACATGGGGAAAAAGGGCGACAAATATTAGCAACGTCCGCAGCTTGGTCTTGTTCACGCATCTGCTCATGAGCCAGGTTTTGCTGCCAACAGCCTTTTGGCCAATCAGCGTCTGACACTCTCCACGCTCATTGGTCGACGGCTGATGACGAGGATGAGGGTCAGAATAGCCGAACATCATTTGCCTACGTAATATAATTGTAATAATTGCATGGTATTGCATTAATTGTATATAATTGCATGGCGCCGTGCGGAGGGCATGGGTGTCTAGGAGCTTTCCGAGGATTTTTCCTAGTTTGAGAAAACGTTGAGAGTTATACAAATGTATATGTGAAAAGGTCAATTAATTCTGATGCGATGTAACGCGACGTATTTACTATTTAGAAACCGCACGGGGCGGGAGAGCCCCTGCCACGTACAGCGCCCTGGCGCGTGCGTTGCCAGGCAACTAGAGTTGCAGAATTCTGGTCCCAGCTTCCCAGCGCTGGGACCAGACCTGGTCACGGCCGTGACTGAAGCTGTGACTGGCGAGGCCAGCGTCATAGGGTTATCATTGCAGCGCCGTGACTAAAGCTGCGACTTGCCAGCTCATGCCGTAGCCGCGACTGGGCTGTGACCAAAGATCTCGGATTTTCTGCACTGGTCTCCACAGGCAAAAACACATTGCGTCTCGCCGCGGCACCCACTAGCGGATCCAGGGGGAGGGGGGAGGATATGGTGGCCATGCCCCTCCCCCGACAAACCTGAAATCGGCGCAAAATTGACACATTTCCTGATATAGAACAAAATCCAAGCAACTTTTACTAAGGAAAGTTTGTTTTAAATCAGCTATCAATGCATAAGCAAGCGAAATCCGATGAGTTTTCAGAATTGTGTGAGACTTTTTGGAATCCCCCCCCCCAAAAAAAACGTTCCCTCCCCCACCGTTCTGGATCCGCCAATGGCGGCGCCTGGTGGGCCGGCGTCGGCTGGAGACGCGGTGAGCGGGCGGGATGGTGTGGTGCGGAGACGCGGGTGGGAAGTGTAATTTTAAACAGTTACTTTGAATTGCTTGAATGCATTTGACATCGACTTATCTAATCATATTTTCATGAAACTCGTCAAAAAAGATGAGAATATCTATTTTGTGGGTATGCTTTGGCCTTTGCCAAGAACTGTCAGACGTTATCATCGCAAATTGTCAACTGTTATATCAGCAACTTTGTTTTATTTATCAGGTAAGCCTAGTGCAATTTTTCCTTAGCCATAATATGGGCCGCATGATTTAAATTCAGACTATTTGAGTGTTATCACTGTTTGAGTATTGTATGTGGTGGCTGTCCGGTCTGCCATCGTGAGCCAAAGGACGGTTAACTTTGCCGGCCCAAAATGCAAATAGTTTGAGTCCGATGACAATTTTCTCAACGGCATAAGATACATCGTTCAATTTGTGACAGATTGTTATCTTAATTGTAACAATAGGTCGGCAAATGAAGAACTCAGGCGACACACACCGGAGGAACGTGCGCGTTGGCGTTTTACGTACGGCGGTCCGGCCGGAATCGCCGGTCAGTGGTATTTGCCGGCCCATAACTTTAAAAAAAAATTGGGTTGCATTGCGATTTTCCCAAAGTCATCCAATACATCGCTTAATTTGTGGTATATAGACATCTTAAGTGTAACAATCGGCCGGTAAACGAAGGAACCAAGCGGGACAAAACGGGGGAGTACGCGGCCGGCCGGAATCACCGGGCAGCAAACTGTTCCGGCCCATAACTTAAAAAGTTTAGGTCGGATTGCAATTTTCGCAACGGCACCCAATACAACGCTTAATTTGTGGTAGATTGACTTCGTAAGTTTAAAAATCAGCCGACAAACAAAAGAAACCAAGTGACAAAAAAGCGGGAGGGGTCTACGCGTTAACCCTACGTAGGCGACCGGCCGGCCGGCCGCGAGACCCTCTTCCGCGTCACAGCAGCTGCGGGGTCGTTGCAACTAAATTAAGAGTTGTCGCCACTTTTTCGGCCGGAGCGGTCTACCTGGTTTACATAGCCTTGCGCCAATGGCGGCAATCGCCGCTTGGGTAGCATTGCTGTCCAGCGCCCCTGGCGGCGGAAAATTTGCTGACATACCCCATTAAATTTTGATAGAAAAGGTAGAATTAATGCAGCATGAGGTACTTAAAGTTTCACGCCGATATCTATCATAGTTTTCAAGTTATTGAGAAAATCCGTGAGGGGAGCGGCGGGGCAGATTCTGACCCCCCCCCCCCCCCCCCCAGCGGGGCGAGGGTTAACCCGTCAACAACTGTACGTCCGGCAGTTTTTTTTTTGGGGGGGACAAATCATGGTTTCATGACCTGAGAGGGGAGAGCTTGCCCCCCCCCCCCCTGGATCAGCCCCTGAACGAACCCACCTTGCCTGCCAAAACGCACGATGTCGATGGAGGAGACCGACGCTCGATCGACTAAGTTACAAAGGCCAGAAAATATTGCAGCGCACAATTTTAATCACACACGTTATCGGCGTCCACGTAACAACCAGCCCACTGGATGCCCCGGATCACGAAAGAGGTTCAAGCCAGGTGACATTTCCCAACCTTCGGCCATCGGCGGCATCATTGTTGTCATGGTAGCACTGCTCCCAGTGCTTAAAAAAAGAAGATTGTTTTGAAAACGTGTCGATTTTGTGTTTTGTTTCTAACTAAAAGTCAAATATTACATATAATTTGATTAAGCCAATGGTACAAACAATTCAGAATTAGTAACATTTGAGGAATGTATTGCATTTGCATTTCCTTGACAAGTGGATACACTGACATCCATATAATACCTAGACAGCCATCTTGCGCCGTCCGGCCGTTCCCACACTGTGTGGTGGCGCCACCACTACTACCTCACCAGCCCTGTGGGGCAAAACATCGCGCCGCGCCATAGGGACCAATGTATAAATGACAAGTTTGAACGGAGCCCTGACTGGGCTACGCTTGGAAAAGGTGGTGTAAAGTAGCATCATATTATTCGCTGGAGGTTCTAGATTGAGCCAAAACGAATTATAAGGTTCCACCTGGTCATGGAATTTCTGGAGAGCAGCTGAAATGATCGGTTACCATGGCCTTATTTGGGATGTAACAACTACGTTATACCGTTCACTTTCCGTTGAAAATGCGATCTAAGCTTAGTATATGAAGTATATGAAGCCTAAATCGCATTTGCAACGGAAAGTGAACGATATAACGTGGTTTGTACACCCCAAATAAGGCCATGGTAACCAATTATGCCAGCTGCTCTCCAGAAATTCCGTGACCAAGTGGAACCTTATAATTCATTTTGGCTCAATCTATAATCTCAAACGAATATGATGCTACTTTGCACCACTTTTTCCAAGCGTAGCCCAGTCAGGACACCGTTCAGATTTGCCATTTATACATTGGTCCCTATCACTATGGCGCCCGCGATGTTTTGCCCCCCAGGACGGCAGACGCCACCACAAAGTGTGGGAACGGGCCGTCCGGCGTATGCGTCGCGCGAGTTGGCTGTCTAGGTATTATATTGATGTCAGTGAGTGGATAGGAAATACAATAATGAGCATCGTGCGACAATTGTTGGCTACACAAAAGATAAACACAGTACCCGGGGGCGGGCAATCTGTCACAGTGGTAACTGGTAAGCAGACTTGTGCTGTGCTTTTCAGCGGAATCGATTCCGATTCCATGCCAAGCCAGATGGGTCTGATTCCGATTCCAATAGATATTTTACTAGGGGAATCGATTCTGAATCCGATTCCAAGGCACCTAAAAAGCTTGTTTCCGAATCCGATTCCATTGATTTCACTATGCATCACAAATTTCTGATCATATCTATATTTTGTACAAATTACCTACATGAATGACACAAATAGTAATATTACATATATTATACAGGTATATTTACTATGGCTATTTTGCTATAGAACTTCAAATAATTTTATTAATTTGTTGACAACTGGCCTGTGCTGCAAAATCGTGACGGTTCAGAAACGTCAAAGTAACAGGTTCAAAACAATATTTAAACATACCTATAATCATGATACATGAACTGGGACATATTGCAAGCTGGGGGATATTGCCCTTTGGTACACCATTAGTTATTAGTTAATCCCTATAATATACCTACCAATCGATAGAAAATATCACATTTAGTAACTATGGATGATATTTTGCGCTATAACTAATTATAACTTCAATAATTAATATTTCACCGCTTCTGTCGCCTCACCCGCCATCAAACTTTGTTTACACAGCAGCTGACGATGACCAACCTTGATACATCAAGTATATATACAGCGTTCACGGCGGCCCGGCTATGATGTCACATAACTTATTTATGCTGTAGGATTAGGTGGAACAGACTTAGTAGCCTGCTCAACCAGACTTAATTGGAACAGACTTGTAGGCCACTCAACCAGACTTAATTGGAACAGACTAGTAGGCCGCTCGACCAGACTTAATGGCAGGTTAGGTTAAGTTACATTTTTATTTGGCTGCATTTTTACTCATAAAATATACGGTCATTGTTTCAATGATGTCATGGACGATCCTCATTTTTCCTGTGAATCTTCCTGCATTGATAGACAGCATAGGTATGACGACGATCATGGAGCATCTCAGGAAGATTTCTCAGGAAGGTTTTTGTTTGAACATTGGTAGGTAAGATACATTCTAAACAACATAAAAGGTAGATAATAGTCAAATAGTGTCTTGCAAGATGCATAGTGACCAAATAGTTAAGTTTTGTAACATCTAAAGCACTGTGTTCTTATGGCCAGTATGACCCAAGCTGGTATTTTCCAATATGATACACCATGAAATTATTGTCTTGAAAGATATGATAATATTATGGAATGTATGGTAAAAACCATAAAATTGCCATAAGCGAAGATCGTTGTATGTCTCCACCTAAATAAGTATAATTACTGATCATGTTTATTGACCCTCATTCGGCAAAAAATAATCGCCTAGCTTTGCTTTATGTATGCATGCTCAAAGAAGCAAATTGTCTTCAGGCCAGTATGCAAAACGTGGCAAGTTTCGACAAGATCTCATAGGGGCAGGGTTGGCACCAACACATCAAAGTTGGGGCAGCTTTTGAAAATTTTGGGGCAGCTTTTGAAAATTTGGGCCGGGGGGGGGGGCAGGTTTGGAAATTTGGGGGCAGGTTTGGAAATTTAGGTACAGAATTGTAAATTATGGGGCAGCTTTGGGAATTTTGGGACAGCTTTGGGAATTTTGGGAAAGCTTTTGATGTTTTTGGACAGAAGTAACAATTTACTGATTCACACTAGATAAAACGTGATTGCGATTAGGACCCCCCCCCCGGCCCTGGTCAACAGCTTTTTGCTGAAAAGTGAATCCATACTAGATAAAACGTGATCGTGACCCCCCCCCCTCCGGTCAACAGTATTTGCTGTTGCTGACCTAGGACCGAAATTTCTCCCTCTGGAAAAAAAGGAAAAAATCCTTCCCCAAATGGGGAAACTTGCTGTCCCATTTGGGGCAGGATTTGGGCTGCCTCAAATATCTTGTCGATGTTCCTGCCACGTTTTGCATGCTGGCCTTCAGGGAAGCTTAACCCGCGACTTACGGGGGGGAGGCTATTTTCCCCCTCCCGTTATTTTGCAATAACTAAACGAACACAGTTATCGTCACCAAACTTGCAGTACCTTCTCTCACATCAAATCTACACATGTTGGTAAAAGGAAAAATATGAGGCTATGATAGGTCAACCGGAAATGACGTCAGAGTGACGTCATGTTCTTCGGTTTTTGTTGCAAAATAATGGTTTGCGGAAAACGCTGTCTAAAGGTACGATATTTGAGATAAACTAAATTGTTTTCAATCAAATTACTGACAATAGACCGGGCTATCAAACTGCCATCTCGGATTTCTTAGTTTTTTTAATTCAAAATTTTGAGAAATCCAAATCCATTTTTCTTCTTTTTACAAAATTGTCGAGAAAAAATCAGAATTATCCAAAAACCGGAATATATATGATCTAGACGTATTCGGTGAATATGTGTACCAAATTTAAAGTCGATATCTTTAAAAATGACCGAGTTATGACCTTTAAATTACAAAAATCGACCACTTCTCACAGCATTACTATGCATAAAAAACGCATTTCCATTTTTGCTTTTTACTTCTATTTATATGGAACAAACAATGTTCTAAGGTCATTTTTCGCGTTCTAGACGAAAAACAAACCCATAAACATGTTATACAACGCCTAATGACCGTAATCTGCAGTTTGACCTCGGATGACCTTGACCTGACCAGTGACCCCAGGTCATAAACAGCTTAGGAAGGTACTTAGAAGTGTCAGACACACAAATCATACTGATTTATCGGCAGCTTATGCGTTGAATATCGCAATTTTGCGCTACAATTCCATCCATCGAGACCTTTTGACACGGTCAAACATTTTGTACTTGACCTGACCTGTGACGTCATCGGTGACCCCGAGGTCAACAATATTATGTTTCCCTCGATAAATTTCCCAGGGCTATCGAATACCGTTTGAATTTTTACATTCGGTCCAGTAGTTCCGGAGATCAGAGGGGGGGGGGAATAGCCCCCCCCCCCCCCCCCCAGTAAGCCGCGTTATGAAATATACCCCAGTAACTCGCGGGTTAAATTCATGGTCAGAGGGATTTTAAGTACAAACGGAATCGATTGCGAAATCGGATTTGATTCCATTGGAATCAAGCACAAGTCTGCTGGTAAGATACTTGCTTTCTGCGCCAGGGGCCGGGGTTCAATTCCCTCAGCGGGCCTTTGAAAAGCCGTCCCAGCCCCCTATATCCCTCAGAACAGGGTGAGAGTTCCAGTTAGCGCCTTGGTCCCAAGAGGATATTGTGCTTGGGCCATAAACCAACCACAGTACCCAGGGTGATATAGGACCACAGGACAGATTTCCTCTGATGCATCAATAAACAAGCCAGCAATCAAGGACATATTTCCACATTTTTTTCAGCGGGAACAGTTGATAAAGGTGGGGTAAAGTGGTAAATGTTAAAATATTCAATAATAGTGTAGATACAACTTCCTTGCTTATAATGTGATATTCAGCTAAATCAGGCCCTCACAAAAATATGATATTTATTGTGCATTCCTTCCCCTTTTCTATGACTTTGTTCCCCACTTGCAAAGTCCTTGACAGGAATGTTTCACCTTTCTGAAAGTTGTCAAATATACGCTGGTTGTAGAAGAAAATATGAAGTAAGTGCTGCTGAAAACGATGGTGATATTTTTCACTCAAAATGTCGCTTAACTTTATACAAATTAAGTTTTTAGATTTGGGCAAATTACGTCATTATTGAGCTATAGACCACCGCTGATTGGCTGACAAAGTGGGATTTGCTGAAAAGGTGGCTGTCAGCCAATCAGCGGCTGCACCAGCCTGGAGTCATTTTGCAAATGGTAAATTAAATTGCTTAAAAATGGTTAAGTTTGGGGGAAAATGAGCTTAGTAATTTAGACATTTCAATAACAGCCCAAGGTAATGGCTATCTCAGTTTAAAACTAATACAAAGGTGAAACATTCCCTTTAAGGCTGCCATAAGGCACATAGCCAGGCTGAATTCCCAGAGGGTGCACTACCATTAGCATATACCTACTTACTAACCCAAAGTCTTCGCATGTGCACAATATTGTATCTGGAGATTAGTGTCCTGACAAGTGTCCTGCTTAGTGGATTGTACTCAAAAGGTTCAAAGTGCTTGTGTTCAATTGTTTTATTCAACTGCTAGTCTTATGACTTATCTACTGGGACCTGGGGGTGCACCAACTAATGTAAGTGGGTGCACAGGAGATCCCAGGACCCAGGAGGTGCACAGGTAAGGGGTGCACCTCCTGGGTCACCTCCTGGGTCCTCCTGGGTCCAGGAGGTGCACAGGCCTGTGCACCTCTGGCATGGCGTCCGATAGTTCTCGATAGTCCGATAGTTCTTAAGCCTGGCTACCGGCCTGGCTGCCATTAAAGGGACTGTCCCACCTTTTTGAAAGTTGTGGAATCACACTGAATTGTATGTCTACATGTCAGGCGAGGTCAGCTGAACATGTTCGTGAACTTTTTTCCCGAAAAATTGCTTATCTTGGAAGATATTCAACTTTTAGTTTTAAGCGGAAAGTTGGGTTGGTAATTTTTTTTCATAACAGGGAAATCCTTTGCGCTGCCAAATATATGGCACAACTTTTTGTCGACATCTATTGCGCAGAAAACTTGAACCACCCGGTGCCTAGATTAGCTAGCACTATCAGCTGGAGTTGTTGCAGCAGTTGGCCACCCAGTGTCAGAAAAGGGGCCCGTTTCTCCATTTTTCTGAACTTGGAAGTTTTGTTCCGTGAAAACTTTGACTGTAAATATTTAGTTGTTTTAGTCTGCGGGTGCAAATGGCTGACGAGCATAACAAATAGACTTCACTTCCCGAACAATGGCCGGAACGTGACAGTGATGGGACACAAATGGGAAACAAATCGTAAGGCGGAACCTCCAAATTCAAAACATCAGAAATTTCTGCAGTGATTTAGGGAAGGAAAACGGGTACTTTTCCAAAAATTAAACCAAAAACTTTTTTCAAACCTCCAAAAAAAAGTTTGTGCGCATTCAGGTTACAACCCCGCCACCGATACCATCGTCATCGGGGCCATGGATAACCCTGGGACACTAAAAACACGTTATGCAAAATACGGCAGTACTTTAGATTGAAACTTGAGCCCACTTTCCCATATACGCATACGCAACGATACCAGGCACCTTTTAACATACGACCCGGGAGTCTCGGTCCCCGACTGACGCCAAGACCAGATCTGTACAGGAAATACAACTGACGATTCATCAACTTTCCACATCATAGTATATGCACATATTGGCATATAAATGAAAATAGGTTGTGTAGAAACGCGTATAAAAAAATACACAAAAATTACTGGTATACGCATTACAAAATTTGTTCCGCCGCTGGTGAAAATTTGTTCCGCGAACTTAGATCGTGGAACCACTTTTCTGACACTGTGGCCACCAGGGTGTTATGATGTCGCAAGCAAATGGTACCACTAAATATTGATTAATTAATTTATTTATAAATAAATAAATATTTAGCGTTTAATATTTAACTGGTACCATTCGCTTGCGACGTCATAACATCCTGGCTCACTAGCGGTCCCTGACGGCCAACTGCTGCATCAACTCCAGCTGATAGTGCTAGCCTCTAGATTGCGAACCACCCGGGGATCGATAAATGAAAGACGAAAATATTCCAAGGCTAACCTTAAAACAAGTTGACTATCATTACCAGTTGGGTGCAGACTACAGAGAGACCACGCTGTCGGTTTAGAGGCCCTATTCAAATACACATGGGCCTTATTTTTTACAGATGTCAAAATCAAACTCTAATATCTTTTTGATTAGATCATTGTGGTTGTTTTAACTGATACCATACTTAGTTCAATGCCAATCCAACAACATGGCTATCTCAACTCAAATATAATGTTAAGGTGGGATAGTCCCTTTAATATTTGGGTAGGCATTTGGCATAAGTAAATATTAAAATGTTGAGAACCTATCTTTCATTAGAATTTGATTAAATGACCCTACCTCATATTTGTGTGTAACATTAAAGAAACCATGTGTTCACATAGGTAGTGAATCATGATATGGCACCATGCCAGGGGTCAGGGTTGTGCCCAATTGCGCGAAGTTGCTCCCGTCTTGTGGGCAGCCCCTCACAACTGATAGGAAGGAATGTCAGGGGTCAGGATCAGATCAGTAGAGGTGCAAGATTAGTAACAAATAATGTTTGACAATAAATTGTTCCTTCTACAGAAATCTAGCACCTCCTACTGGCAGCGCTCAACACTCTGCTGGTACCCTACCTTAACTGTGAGGGGTCAACTACAAAATGGTGACAACTTGAGTCCATTGCGTCATCGGGCACAACCCTTGCAGGGAGTGGTTCAGTTTCTTTGGTTTGATTTATCCTTTATTGTCCTCATTAACCCAGATTGAACCAGCTTATTCTGAATCCACTTGCTTCCAGTTTTATTCATCAAAAGCATCATAAACCAGCATCTTCTAGTCACTTACTCAGCTGTGTGCCTTTAATCAGTTCTCAAACTTTTACGACTCTCAATCAAGTCCTTAGTCCTGTTCAAGGGGTCTGCGGCCGCCGCGGCTCCCGCGGCTAAAAAGCGGGGCTTAATTTGAACAACTTTAACACTTTTGCGGCCGCTGATGGCGTCCGATAAATGGCGTGTGTAACATTCGCAACGAATAGTCAATTTCATGGAAACCCTGAATGTTTTCCAAAGCCACTCAACTACATGAACATCTACGAGTCACTGCGAGTTGTCATTCTTGGTCAAACAACCACCAGTGAGCTGCGATATCAACAAAACCGTGCGCAACTGTTGTCGGACGCGCGCCATTTATGTCGAAGTTCCTTTGCAGTTGCTCCCGAGCAACCGCGAGATGGGTCCATGGGTCATTGTTTCGGTCAAAAACAAATCGAACCAACTTCTTCTTACAAATTTATGGGAGGGGGGAATCATATGTTTGCCCCCAACTTCTTGAGTGGGGGGGGGCAGCTGCCCCCCCCCCCCCTTATCCGCCGCCAGTGCTTCCACCTGACTGGTGTCGGTGTGCCACAAGCAGTTCATCACCACCTTTTATCTATAAACATTGTGCATGTAGCATATCTGCTGCCTGCATGATATTTATGTCCAAAAGCATAATAGTGCTGCATAAAGTGGTGATGCAAAGGAAGTGTACTCATGGCCTGTCACACTTCATATCAGACAGTATGGCTATTGGTTTTGGCTTTTTACCTAAATTGCCTGAAAGATTAGATAAGCATGGCTATTTTGGAGAACTGAAGAGAAGATGCAAATACACATCAGCAAACAATGATAATAGGTTTTACTGAAACACTGCGATGCTTTGGAATTCTAGCTCAAAAGCTTTGCAATGAGCTTTAAGACCATAATGCTGTTCAGTTATATCACAGATCTGCAAAATAGAAATACATATCACTTTACATGAAACAACCAAAATACACTCTAAAATCAACTATATGAAACTCACAAACTGCATCACGACAATCTCTCCCGATAAAGGCTTCCACTAATAGCATGACACACACGCCGAAGCTCAACCTGAACCTTCAGAACTGAGCTGAGTCGCCAGCAACTGAGCCTCTGTCAAGCACGTTTTGCCCTGTCGCGCCACCCGCGCCGCCTAGCGGCAGCTAGACCAACCACAGCCGCCGTAACGATGCCGTGGCGCCACTGTTGCGCGCTACACAGTTACCTCATCGCCGACGACGCCCGCCTCTGCAGCGTCGAGGTGCGTCCGGCCTCGCACACCCACCGGGATCTGGCGCCGCACGCAGTTGGGTTCGAACACACTGCGCGCGCTCTCGAACTTGCGCTCGAAGTCGACGGTGACGCGCGGCGGAGTGGCGCGGCGAGGAGCGTCGGGCACAGAGGGCGTCACCGTTGCCGACTGGGCCTGCACCAGCTCGACAGGCTCGGCGGCGAGCGGTACATACTTGTGGTCCCCCCTGAGTTATCAGTAAATCCTTATAATATACCTACCAATCGATAGAGAATATCACGTTTAGTAATATGCATGTCTTCTCCAACACATTTTGCACTATAACTAATTATAACTTCAATAATTAATATCTCGCCGCTTCCGTCGCCCGCGAAACTTTGTTTACATGTCAGCTGACGACGACCGACCTTGATACGACAAGTATAGACGGCGTTCACGGCGGCCCGGGTATGACGTCACAGAACCGATCGGACTTAATGGCTACGAGCGAATCTTAGGTTTCGTCCCGATCGGACTTAATGGCTACGAGCGAATCTTAGGTTTCGTCCCGATCGGACTTAATGGCTACGAGCGAATCTTAGGTTTCGTCCCGATCAGACTTAATGGCTACGAGCGAATCTTAGGTTTCGTCTCGATCGGACTTAATGGCGGGGTTAGGTTAGGTTAGGTTAGGTTAAGTCATTGTTCCAATGACGTCATGGACGATCCTTATTTTTCCTGTGAATCTTCCTGCGTGGATATATCTATCTGCGTAGATATGGCGACGATCGTAGTGGACGATCAGTCGTTACACCTTCCGGATTTTTTGTTTTGTTTCAACATTGTTAGGTAAGATACATTCTAAATAACATAACAAATACATAAGAGTGTCTTTAAGGATGCATAGTGACTAAATAGTGAAGTTTTGAAACATCTAAAACGTTAGAGACGTCGAGTATGTATGACCCGGCGGCGGTCTCGTCTTGTTCCTCCTCCGCCGCGCACCCTCCGACCTCCGCCGGCTCAGCTCGGCAGAGGTCGGCCTCGGGCTCGGACGCACCGGCCGCCGGCGTAGTCGCACTGTCCTCCTGTGGACACAAATCGGTGCGCTTCCCCGTCTCTTCCACCACCTCCCCTTCCTTCTCCTCCTGTTTCCTGGCCGTCCGTTGCAGTCATGGCGAGTCGGGACAGGACGCTGGATATGACGCCGGGTCGGACGCGGGGTCATCGCTGGCGCTGTCGGCACTGAGCTCCTTCCTGGTCAGCTCCGACCGGGGCCGGGTCCGATGCTGCTGGGGCGGGGTGAGGACGGCCGCTCCCGTGCGTCGTCCTCGACCGATGTCTCCTCGGTCCGTCGCCAGACGTCGTAGCAGCCAGAGTCTCGGATCAGCTCCGAGAGCAGTGGCTGGCTGAAGTGGCACAGCGGCTCCGGCCTGCACGCATCTGCGGAGCACAGACGGACACATCGGTCAGTCGCCGGCACATACACACACTCACTCGCAACATTCGGAACGACACACCGGCTCCGGCCTGCACGCATCTGCGGAGCACAGACTGACACATCGGTCGGTCACCGGCACATACACACACTCACTCGCAACACTCGGAACGACACAGCGGGACGGCCTGCACGCATCTGCGGAGCACAGACGGACACATCGGTCAGTCACCGGCACATACACAATTACACACACTCACTCGCAACACTCGGAACGACACACCGGCTCTGGGCTGGAAACATCTCACTCGCAACACTCGGAACGACACACCGGCTCCGGCCTGGAAACATTGGACACACAAACGCAAAGCTAGCGAGCGGTTAACTTGTGTTAACCATTGATGATATCTTTGGTTTCGTATTCAAGGTTATGGAACCGCCGGGGGCCCACGGCGCATGAATACAAGTGAAATATGGTTTACGGTTTTGCAAGTTGACATTAACTATCTATTAATTTGACCAACCCGGAACATAAGTGTTGCTGAACTTTGTGATATGCCAAACATTGTGGTATGATGAATATTGTGGTATGATGAATATTGTGGTAAACGTTAACGAGTGCGTGATTAGTGGCAACTGGAATGGCATATACTGCAACGCCTCTTCTCACGTTTCATAGCACGGGTGGAGACGTCCCTGAAGTCATTGCGTAACGCGCTGCAAATTATCTCACACTGCATCGCTTATGTGACGGAATTAGCCATAAACAAATAATTGGTGCTTTACCGGGGAGCCAAGTGTCACGGCGCATCTTGGAACGGCTCGTCTATACAGATTGCGGCGACGTTTGCCGACTTACTGAAATATCAGGCTGGGCGATGCGCTACAGAGGGTTTCTTTTGATGATGTGTTGTGATTTAGCGGAAAACAGGCGTAGGAATCATTACAGAAAAATAGTGAATTGAATATTAGCATTTTCACCTGGATTGCCTGTTTTACAATATACAAAATTGTCTGCCAACTTCTAATTACATAGGCACGATTCATATTTTGCATTACGCTGCCAATTTGGTACAAATATACGTAGTGGTGGATCTAGGTTTCGAGTTTGGGGAGGAGGTAAACATTTCGCTCCGTTTCGTCAGAGAATAGTTGTTGACCGGGGGGGGGGGGGGGGGGGGCGTCAGGTCGTCAGCACCAAGAGTCGTTGAGCGGGGAGGAGGGGTAAATCACGCCTTCCCGGAACAAAAGTCACAACCTCCCGGAACGGTTTTGGGGCGTGAGCAAAAACATGCATTTGCCTACCAATTTTTCGTTGGGACGGGGGACGGCATATATATATATATATATATATATATATATATATATATATATATATATATATATATATATATATATATATATATATATATATATATATATATATATATATATATATATATATATATATATATATATATATATATATATATATATATATATATATATATATATATATATATATATATATATAATTTTTAATCTCTGGAACGGCAGATCCCTATCAAATAAAGGGATCACTGTTGGCAGTGACAGTCACCCACTAATACACCCTTCCACTCGTCACCCATGATATTTAACTAATTACCCCGTATCTCCTGGATGGTGGTACCCACACCAAAAGACGATCACATGCACCCCCCTCCCCTCCCCCCTTCTCACCCATCCATACTCCACAATGCATCCATGATTAGCTATATGTTGATCACTATATCTAATTATGTTCCAATTATCTGGAGTCTCCTGGATGCAGATAGACTCGCACACCAATACACGTGCCCGTGAGCCCCCTCCTCCCCACCCATGTATAGTTATGTCACTCTAGGCAAAGATGTTGACCAGTTCACCCGTTAACCCGTCAGCCCATTTATATTGTTTTCGAAACGCAGCTGAGAAGCGTATTAATGCCGATCCCCTGAAAGAAGCGCCCTCTTGAAATGTTCATGTGCATAGTGCATATTAACCCTATTCCCTGCGGAAGGGGGGGGGGGGGGGCAGATTCTCCCCCCCCCCGATAGTTTTCACTTGCCGATTCTAAACCGTTAAGCCTAGCGTCCTGAAACTTTGTGAGTTTTCCCAAAATTCAATGGCGCGTGTTGTGTCAAAATTTTGAAAAAATCAGTCTAGCAGAGGCGGTTCTAGGCTCCTGTTTTGGGAAGGGTGTTACGAATGCGGTTTTGCGGCGCATACTTTCTTTGTGGTTTGCAGTGCATATTTATTTTCATATATATTTTCATATATACATATTTTTTTCAGAAAATCCCCCCCATTTTACATTCTTTGAATACGCCTATGATTTTTATTTTGTTTTGTATCTCTTAATATATTAAAGAACAGTACATTTGAAGCTCAAAAACGTTTAGGGCATGACAACCGGTCGAGCCACATGGCCGCAATGACCTTTAAAAAAAACACCCAACATTTTCGGATTGTTTGCCCCCTGGCCCCCCATTGTTGAACAAAACAAAAAAATTCGGGACCCAAAAAGAGAGATCTTGTCATGACGCATCGAATGGCGTTTTACCCATCGAAATCGACTGAGCGGTTCTCGAGATCTCTGGGGGCAGAATTTGCCCCCCCCCCCTCCCCACAGGTTAACGCAATGCTGGCCGCCAGCAGGGAATAGGGTTAACTGGGATAACTAAGACCTTAAAATTCGTTGCGGATGGACAGACAGACAGACGCTTATCAAATAGTAATATAGATGATGTAATTATTGTGGGAAAATTAGAATCTTTTTGGAATTTCAACACGTGATCTCAGGTCAAATCACGTGCTTTTGTAATGTGGCCATTAAAATTCTGAATTTTGTCCATGCCAGAATCGACATCTATACATAAGCCTTCGATGTTTAAAGGGAGATAATGACCTTTTTCCACAAAAATTGAGTTAGCACCTGAAATCGATAGACGAGACCAAAATATATTGTAAATTCATCCAATTTTGCATATAACAATTCCTACCGCGAGTTATTTCAATTCATAGTTGATAAGCGCTCCACGCTTATAATCAGCAAGCACTCGGTAACGACATCAGTAAATTAGCCTCCCTACGCATTGTTATTTATCATGGAAGTATGCAATATGTTTCCTGCATTCTATCTTTTGCGAATATGTGCCAAACTTTTATGAACAATCAACAATCATTTTAAAGAAGTGCATTGAAATCGGCAGTTTAGGTAGCCCATGGCATGGGGGGCCCATGGCAACCTATTTAGTGTCGGCGATTTGTTTATAAGTGCCCATTCAACAACGTTGAACAGATTGACACAAAAGCGCCAGATGTTGCGCTTTCCAATAGTGTAGGGAAAATACCGATCATAAATTTTCCCAAACTTCCAACTTTGAATTAGGGAATAATTGTATTTAATTCTTAAATTTAGATCACATCATTTTAATACCATAACGGTAGCCAAAGAAAGTGTTGCTAACAAAATCAAAAGGTGATTATCTCCCTTTAAACAAATTGGTGATAGTTTTGTTCTCTAAATATTTTATTTATATTTTGGTGTTTGGAAAAATAATGGTCACAAGCACGTCTTTGTTAATAACTGTACATGTAATTGTGCTAGAGAACTCAATTCAACGGCATTATGCTCGTCGGCCTGCTTTCAATGATATATAACATCAGCCCTGTAGTCGCTCTGTGACCTCAAGGTCACGTGACCAGAGTTCACCCGGTGCAGTCCACGTCAGATCGAACAAACCATAACATCCTACTTCTCATATTTCGATTGAACTAGGTGTCGGGGGTTATCTGGGCCGTAGATTCACCCTGTAAAATTTGCAGCCTATAAGTATACATTTTCAGCCTATAAGGTTTCTGGAGCAAAGTCCTGAAACTGGAAAATTTAACCTCTGATAACCTCTGGTGACCTCAATATTGACTTGAGGGAACAAATATCTGAAGTACTTTCGAATGATGTTGTCGAGAGCTTTCGAACGTTTTTTTCCGCGTCTTTCTAGCCCATTTAGCTTTCGAGTTAGAGGGAGGGGGTGTCTAAACACCCCCCCCCCCTCCCGGCACGGCGAAGGTGGCGCCGAGCACCGGCACGGCACAGGTTAAAGAAAATAGTTCACCTTGGAATTTGTGTCCAAACACGATTTGATTATATTTTGAAATACAATTTATTTTTATACTGTCAAAAATGGCCATACATCGCGCCGATTCAGGACAGAAGGTCGTGAATTATTAATGTTATCAAAACTATATACATACTCTCTGAGTCAGGGTCATAGTTCACGCGAATAAAAAAGATGCCTCAGCCAATCAGATTCGAAAGTAGTAAGGATAGACTGCTTTAGATACTCGCATTAGAGAGTTTGATTGCTAGCACAATATAAGGCGCCCAACTCCAGCTGCAAGATGATTGGCTGATTGCATAGCCTCTGCCCAGGCTATCGTAAGCACCGCATTCTTTCGTAAGCACCGCATACTTCGCCAACAAATAAAAAATATTCGGCTGGAAAGTCTTTTCAGTCAATAAAACTTGCAGATAGGGGTTTCCCAACACGGGCTACAAAACTGCTATCTCAGTTCAAAACCCCATATTGAAAGTGAACTGTTTCCTTTAATGGATTCATTGGTTTCGATGCTCCTTTCGATAATACGGTCCCATTGGTTTGCGGCAGAGAAACAGAAACTGGAATAGATGGATGTGCATTGTGCGCCATCATGAAACGCATCAGCTATAATTTATCACACAGAGCTGCTCTATCGCCATTACCCCTAGGGATGATAAAGTGTGCTGTCCTTATGGATAAGGTCGGGAACACAATGCTCTTTCTCGTGAAGTACTCGGAGGTCAAAATGCCAGCAAAAATAATTACTATGTCATTCCTATGAAATTTGCCAAGCGATCATGTACTTCGAAATACTGATCGTTAAAACAACTTCAGATTTTTTTCTTCAGTTCACAGTATTTTATTAACAGAAAATACAATCAAAATGAAATTACAGTAGCGGATTGGCGCAAAAGCAATGGCTTAAATTAAAGCGCCTCTCCTAAGGAGTATAACTAAAATAATAAACTGACATAGGTCCACATAAACAACCTAACATAAATGACACACTAGAAATAAGATAATAACTAAAGCAGGGGATCAGACAGCGCCAACCCCGCCAACGACCCTCCGAGCAACCGTTTGGTACACTTAATGTGCCCCAGGCACGGGGCAGCCGAGGTCAGGTCAACAAGCCGAATGGGTAATGTGTGAATGTTGGGGTGTGGAGATGAATCGACGGGTGCGTAGAATGAATGTTTGTAAGTGGTGGGCAATGCACGTTCCTTGGTTTTTGTTGATATTTTTGCCGAAAAGGAGGGTGTCAAGTTTTCTTTGAGCAGAGAGGCTATCGAAGTTGGCTATGATAGATTTTATCGCGGTGAATAATTGTGATCGATTAGTGTCATGTAGGGGGCACCAGAGTATGTAGTGTATTGTATCTTCGTGACTGTGGCCGCAGATGCATGATGGACTTGGTGTGCTGTTGTGTTGGATTCTGAAGAAGTGTGCATTCAGTGTCGTTAATGCGACGCGAAGTCTTGTGTGGTGTGTATTTCCCGTTTGTGTGCCGTGTGAGTGTAAAGGTGATAGTTCTAGTGCCCCAAATCGCTGCCAGACCTGACGAGCAAAGTCAGAGCGGGATTTGGTGTTGCGCAAAGCTGCGGGGAGAAGATTCCACTGTCTGATAGTGGAAGGGATATACGAACAGTGTAAGGATGTGAGGCGAATTGGAGGGATGGAGAGGAGGTGTGCGTTTCGCAGTCTTAGTCCGGTAGCATCTTGTCTTGTGTCAGTCAGCATGTCCATCGCATATGAAGGGAGAAGAGGATAGTTGTAGTATAGTCGGTGGAAGAAAAGTAGTTTGTGAATGAGTCGTCTTGTCTCGAGTCGCTCCCAACCCAGGTCGTTAAGTAGTGCAGTAGTCGGTGATCTGAACAATGCTCCAGTCACTAGTCTCGCGCAGCGGTTTTGAAGAGTCTGGAGTCGAATTGTACAGGGTGTCCGGAAAAAAACATACTCTGGATTTTAGCTCGTGCTTCAATATGCACGCGCCAATTTTTTTGAAACTTTTCATGATTATAGCTTGGAACGTGGCAAAACCGATGAACACAGAAACAAGTCTTTTGAGATGTTATTTAATATTGAAAAGGCGTTGTGTGCGGAAGCCTACATTCCAGGGTATGTGCGAAGAAGATACTGTGATTTTCCGTGATAATTTCGGTTAGAAACAAACAATATTTTTTTTAAAGATTGAGTATCGTTATATTCACCAGTTCATGGCAAAACAGATATGCATGCCATTTGTACAGAGACTCCCTCTGTCAGTCACAGCTCACAGCGCAGCCTCCTACAGAAGATGCTCGATGTGCGCCCCCTTCCGGCGGATCAGCTGAGGCAGTCGCACAGTCTGCAGATGGTCGACAGCTTTGTCGATCATCGCTGAGGGCATGCGGACGACTTCTGCGATGATGGCGCGCTTCAGGTCTTCTGTTGTTCTGGGCTTTTCTTTGTAAACACGGTCCTTGACCTTTGTAAACACGGTCTCCAGGGGCGGATCCAGGGTGGGGGGGGGGGGGCGAACGGGGCCATGGCCCCCCAAGCCTGTTTCAGGGGGCCAAACTATGTTTTGCCCCCCCCCCCCCCTCCCCCAAGACGTGAAATCTAATGCATGCTATATTTGCGTTTTTAGAACGGTACTGGGCATCCCAAAATTGCAGCAGTCAAAATCAAGCTAGCCACAGTCAAAAACTGAAAAATTTCTCGCCGCTTCGCGGCATGACACAAGTTTCGCAATTGCATATACAAATTTGGAAAATTAATTCCATTAAGTGTCTTGCAGAGGCTCTCCTTGGCGGTAATTGCTGGCCCCAGGGTCAACTCTCTTCATAAAATATTATCTTTAAAGCGGGCTACATGTTTAGCTTGTTTGCCGAGTTCCGAAAAAGGCGACGCGAACGCAAAGACGCGGACTTCGGCAACCGGAAGCTGTTCCAGCGGTGCCCAACTTGTTGACCCGAAGAGCTAATAGTGGGGACCAGGCCAGGACTATCTCCCCAAGCCATCTCCCCCAGGCTCCTCCAGATCCACAGGGACCATTTATGCGCGGAAATGTCGGTCTGCCTCTTGCTACTTTGAAACCATTTGCACCGTTCATATGTACTATTGAGCGCAGACTGCCACCGGCCATCGTGATTTACTATCCGAGGCTAATGTGAAAAACTACCTTCATTTCAACATTTTGCATCATACCGAGATGTGCAACCAGGAAAAGGGGTTACCTGAGGCTTGGCTCCACTCACGGTCTGGTTCCAATATTAAAAATGCGTTTTCCACGACCTAAAATTAAAATGTTCACGCCGCTTCGCGGCGTCACATCAGTGGCCATCGTCATAACGAAGCCATCGTCATCGTCTTCGTTTCGTCGTAACGCTGAATTGAATGAATAACATTTTTAGCTTCTTATCCTCTACAAGGCTAAGAAGCTAAAAATGCCAATGTTTCTGGGTTTTATCAGGCAAACCCGAGAAGGAAAAAAATTCGCGCCGCTTCGCGGCGCTAAATAACAAGTACCTACTATAACATGCAAATCCACATTAAAAATGTTGCAAAGGCTTAAATACACGCATAACAAATTGGGGTACATTTTTTTCTCGTCATTTCAGCCGACCCCCCCCCCCCCCCCACTCAAAAATTATCGGCGACGCCCCTGGGTACAGCTGACAATTGACATAGTTTTTATCAGTGTAAGGCAATGTCGGAACAATACAAACTGCAAGCTGACCACACTTTTTCCACACGATTTCTTTCCTTTTTCGATATCCCAAAAGGTCGAAAACCTAAAAAAAAAAATGGGGAAAAAAATCGAAATCGTGTGGTTGCAAAATAAAGTGGCCTAAATCCGGGGAGAAATTCGAAATTGGGGGTAGGTAAGGTCCGCTAAAAAAAAAACGGTTTGGCCCCCCCCCCCCCAAAAAAAAAACGGCCTGCTGGATCCGCCCTTGACGGTCTCCCCACAGAAAGAAATCCAATGGACTGAGGTCCGGGGAATAGGGTGCCCACGCCACCTCCGCCATGAGGCTGACAGAGGCAGTGTCTGTACAAATGTCATGGCTTATCTGTTTTGCCATGAACTGGTGAATATAACGATACTCGAATTTGTAATATTGTTTGTTTATAACCGAAATTATTACGACAATTCAAAGTATCTTTTTTCCGGACACCCTGGAACACACCCTGGAATGTAGGCTTCCACACAAAACGCCTTTGCAATATTAACAAACATCTCAAAGGACTTATTTCTGTGTTCATCGGTTTTGCCACGTTCCCAGCTATAATCATGGCAAGTTTGACAAAAATTGGCACGTGCATATTGAAGCACGAGCTAAAATCCAAAGTATGTTTTTTTCAGACACCCTGTATCTGCCAGCGTCAAATTTCCGTCGTAGATGATGTCGCAATAGTCAAAGTGTGGTCTAAACTCTAATGTAAGTAGTGTAGATGTTGTTAAGTATGGGTCTGGATAGGAATTTCGCTATAGGATGAGGTCCTAGTAAGGTGTTAATTGTCCGGATGATGGTATTGATGTGCTGGTGAAAGTGGAGGTGGGTAGAGAGAGTCAGTCCGAGATGTTTGTGACTTGTCACAGTAGGAACATCCTGCCCGTTGAAAGAAAGTGCAAAATCTTCGCCGTCATGTCTATTGGTGAAGGTCAGTTGTACTGTTTTCTTTGAGTTGGAGGTAATAGCCCAGTCCGCTCCATATTGTCTAATGGCGTCTAAGTCGTTTTGTATTGATTGTCTGTCGTTCTGGCTGTCATAAGGGTGAGATGAATACAGGGAGGTGTCTTCGGCATCAGGGGCGCAGCCAGACCTTCAGAAGGGGGGGGGGGGGGGTCAAGCCCCTGGGAGAGGCCCCCCACCCCCAAAAAAATACCCCTGGATATGAAAAACTCTACGGATTTCGGCCACTTTATTTTGTGAGGTCCCCTTTTTTAAAAAAAAATATTCGTCTATTTTTGATGAGCTGGATTGAACCAGGACCCTCAGTAGGCATTGTACTGAGCGCATTACTAATTTGTATTGTTACGTACAGGAGATAAAACATATCTTAGTTGACAACAGGTGGGGTCGGCTTTTGAGTGTGGGGTCGGCTGTAATGACGAAAAATGTACCCCCATTTTGATACGTGTATTTAAGGCTTTGCAGCATTTTTTTTTAGTGTATTTTCATGTTATAGTAGGTAGGTATGTAGTTGTTTGTTAGCGCCGCGAAGCGGCAATTTTTTTACGGTTTTGCCTGATAACACCCAGAAATATAGACGATGGGCCTTGTAGCTCGGATAATAAGCTAAAAATGCTATTCATTCAATTCAGCGTTACGACGAACCGATGATGATGACTATGACTTCGTTATGACGATGACTACCGATGTGACGCCGCGAAGCGGCGTGAAAATGTTAATTTTACGTCCTGGAAAACGAAATGTTAATATTAGAACCAGACCGTGAGGTGAGATGGCTTGATAAGATGGTCCTGGCCTGTTTCCACTATTAGCTCCTCGGTCCAGCAAATTGTGCACTGGAGCAGCTTCCGGGTGCCGATCTCCTCGTCTTTGCGTTCGTGTCGCCTTTTTCGGAACTCGGCAAACTAGCTAAACATGTAGCCTGCTTGAAACTTAAAAGTGAATATTTTATGGAGGGAATGGGCCCTGGGGTCAGCAATTACCGCCAAGGAGAGCCTCTGCCAGACACTTAATGAAATTCTTTTTCCCATTTCCCAAATTTGTATAAGCAATTGCGAAACTTATGTCATGCCGCGAAGCGGCGCGAAATTTTCCAGTTTTTGACTGCACTGCAAAGGCAATTTGTACGATAAATTGTTAATTTTTCCCGCAAAAGGTGGGGGGTCGACCCCCCCCCTCCCCAAAAAACCTTCTAAAAGTGCGGGGAGTTTGCCCAGACCTCTCCCGACCCTCCCGTCGGCGACGCCCCTGGCAAACAAATATTGAAGCACACACTCCTGAGAGGAAAATTGCTAAATTGTTTTGTACTACCACCGCCCCCCCCCCCAATTCAAAAACGCATCAGACATATCAAATTACCATTTTTAAACCCAAGAAAACATTGCACCAGGTGGGTCAGAGTACAGCACATTACCGCTCATTATGACTGCGCCGACCACGGCTAGCAGGCGCTCCAGCTATAGCAGGCGCTCCAGGCGACGGTTAGCAACCCCTGGGCAGGCTCGAGGGCCCCGTTCACAGACTCAATGGCCCTCTGGATAAGCTCGAGAGGGCCCTGAACAGACTCAATGCCCATTGGCAAGCCGAGAGGCCCCTGATCAGGCTTGAATAGCCCCTGGGCAGGCTCGATAGGCCCCTGAACAGGATCAATGGACCATTGGGAAAGCTCGAGAGGCCCCTGAACAGACTCTAATGGCCCCTAGGCAGGTTCAAGAGGCCCTCGCACAGACTCAATGGGCACCTGGGCAAGCTCGAGAGGCCTCGCCTCTGGGCAGGCTCTAATGGCCCTGGGCAGGTTCGAGAGGCCCCTGAACAGACTCGACGGGCCTCTGGGAAAACTATAATGGGCCCCTGGGCAGGTTCAAAAGGCCCCAAAACAGACTATAATGGGCCCCTGGCCAGGCTCGAGAGGCCTCTGAACATACTCAATGGGCCCATGAACATGCTCGAGGGGCCACTGAGCAGGTTTTGTTTGGCCGTAGCTGGGCTCAATAGGCCCCTGGACAAGTGGACATGCTCTGGAGGCCCCTGGGCCGGTTTTGGGGGCCCTGAGTGGGCTCAATGGGCCCCAGGGAATGCTCTAAAAGTTCCTGGGCATGTTTGTGCGCCCTTACGTGGGCTCAATGGGGCCCCTGGACATGCTCGAGAGGCCCTGGACAGTTTTTGGGCCCATCGGTGAGCTCAATGGGCCCCTGGACATGCCCAAGAGGCCCCCTGGGCTGGCTTCGAAAGCCTTTCAGTGTCTCTGAGGGCCCTTGACATGCACCAGAGTGACCCTTTCCTGGTTTGAGGGCTCCTCTGTGACTTTTTGAAAGACATTTAGCTAATGCAAATGGTATCTGGGCCAATCTCGGCGGGGCCCCCTGTGACACGTAAGGGGGGGGGGACAATTGCCCCCCTTGCCCCCCACCCCTGACTGCGCCCCTGGTCGGCATAGAACAGTGCATCATTTTGAGTTTTGTTGGAAAGGTCATTAAGATACATGATAGCCAGCAGAGGTCCAAGCACTGAGCCTTGAGGGCAGCCGGAGAGAATGGTTTCAGGTGAAGACAAACTATTGCCCACACGAACCATTTGTGTACGGTCTTTTAAGTATGATTTTAACCATTCTAGGAGAGACCCAGAGATGTTGTATTGTATCTTACATTTTTCAATTAGTCCCGCATGCCAAATTTTATCAAAATATTTTGAAATGTGAAGAAAAACTGCTGTAACATTTTGAGTTATGTTCAATGTTGAGTATATTTGATGGGTTAAGTATGGTTGTATTATTCACTTGACCATCATATTCATCACTTCCGTATGTATGTAAATGTACTCTTTTTAATTATCAGTTGCGTTTCAGCTCTTGATTGCTAATAATAATAAATCACTTTTTTTAAATCCGACGAAAAAAAATCCGGCCGATCAATTCAACACGTGAGGTAACTGGACCAAAAATGCACCTGGGTTTTCAAGAATGGCCTATAATAACATGATCCAGAAGGAATTGGGCTGATAACATGCGTATCCTCAGAATAGGAAGCATTTGAATATTTTCCCATTGACTTATAATGGGGAGGTCACGAAATTGACCCGACCTTAGGTCACCGATATCCCAAATCCGAGATTAACGAATTGTAGGTACCATTACCCTTTATGAAAACAAAATGTAAGTACGAAATCGATCGGCCAAAAACTGTGGATGTGGTACGACAGCACACTTTTTTGGAGGTGGGGTCACGCGACCTGGTCTGGTGACCTGACCTAAGATGACCCGCTTATTTTGTTTACATAATGTGGACAATTGATGCACAAACAGTTGTGCCAAAAATGGCGGCGCTGCGCGTCGCCGTTTTTCCGCTTTCTGCGAGAAAAAAAAACTGGGGGGGAGGGGGTACCCCGCACGGCGCTGATTAAAATATAGGGATGATGTGAGCATCAAGCCAGGTGTTAGGGTATTCGTGTGCAATACAAAAAGGACCCCAGCTGTGCTGGAGTCATTTTTATATGTGCCACTTTTGGTCGGGCCACTCAAAGAACTTTTACCACCCCTGATTACCCCCTCCCGAAAGCTCCATCCTACCCTAAGTGGGGTAATGACCCCTATGTGAGAACCATCGCAAAGAAAATCATGATAGGGAATCAATGATAGGTAGAAATGGTGAAATGCGGTTTTGTTAAAATAAATAAATAAATGAAGATGAGTTAAGTGATGATTAATATTACAAGATTTTTTATTCTTCTATCAAATGGTCGAAATGGATGACGGACGATGAAGAAGGATAAAAAACAAGCAAAATCAAGTCTCAGTCATTGTGTCCATTTTGCCCCGGAGAGTGGGTCGTTTTACCTGGCTCAGGCATGGGGCAAAATGGGCAACAACATCGCTTTATATTTTTGTTTTGCAGGGCAGGCCCGTAGCCAGGCTGAATTACCAGGGGGTGCACAATAACTCCCAGAGGGTGCACAATCATTAGCATATATTCGCAAATCCTAAGTCTAGCATGGACAATTTAAATATTTCATCTGAACAAAAGGGTCGCGATAGGTGTCCTACTTGGACATTGAAATGCTATTAAGTAATATAAGAGTGTTAAGTGTACGACGAGGTAAAGCGATTGCGTTTGAACTCAGGAAAGAAGAATCAGAGCTATTAGAACAGGTCACGGTAATGGGTAAAGATATAAGCGAATTATATATCATACTTAACCCGCGCACTGCAGGGGGTTTGCGCCGAACACGAACTGCAGGCAAGCGGAAAACGGCATTTGATAGCTTGATACAAGTTTTATCGAAAGTATTTAAGTATTTTTTTAGATCAGTTCAAAATTGAGGTCATCGAAGGTCAACTTTTCCAGTTTTTTTTTTCTCTCCTGTTTTGGACTTAGCTCCAGACATTCCCATATATCTCGGAAACTATGCTAGTTAGAAACAAACGGAAACAATCAAACGTCAGCCAGTGAATTTTTCAATCGACTAATAGCACTCAAATTTGATCTCAGGTCAATATTTGGGGCTCCAGAGGCCAAAAAAGGAAGAAAAAAATGATGCTTTTTGTTAAATCGTTTTTCGCAATTTACTTTTTACTTAATAAAGATAACGAAAAAATGTTTACGCCAATGTGTTTATCTCATAAAGATACTTCGAATGATACACATGGTATTTTTTAAAGTCAACTTAAAAATTTGACCTCAGGTCAAGGTCAAGTGGTGACCCAAGTAGGGCATGTTGCATATGGCAAGACGTGTCTCGACGATACAAACACATCGCTGTCTGTTTTACTTCTCTATCTTCATTATGTCGGGAGTTATTGACAACAAAGTGATGGTGACCTTGCATGACCTCAAATGACCCCATAGTTGTCACTAAACACAACTTACACTTGAATAATCAAGAGTATCCTATAATAACATGATCCAGAAGTAATTGGACTAATATCATGCATATCCTTGAAATAGGAAGCATTCGTATATTCCCCATTGACTTATTATGGGGAGGTTATGAAATTGACCTGACCTTAGGTCACAGATATACAAATTCCGAGATAAACGAATTGTAAGTACTGAGTTGTAAGTATGCGAACGAGTTGTAAGTATGCGATCTTGACATCCTGTAAGTTGCAAACTGATCGGTGAGAAACTCTGGCATTGGCACAACTGCAAACATTTTTGGAGGTGGGGTCACTTGACCTGGTCTAGTGACCTGACCTACGATGACCCGAGGTTACTTTTTTTGCACAGTGTGCGTAATGATGTCCTAACAGTGTGCTAAAACCCGGCGGCGCTGCGCGCCGTCGTTTTTTTTGCTATCTGCGAAAAACCTGAGGGTGGGGGGCGGAAATCAACCCCCTTGCAGTGCGCGGGTTAACCCTCGCCCTAAGGGAGTTCCTAAAACGACCCCTCTCCCTGCCCCCCTCCCCCTGAGGTTTTTCTTGCATAACTTTTTCGACATGCAGCGCATTATGCTGAAATTTGTAGTAGCTAAGTCCACAACAATTATACGTATGGTGTAAAAATCTCATTGAAATTGGTTGAGAAATTTTGGAAATCATGATGTTTTGATGACGTGATGTTGGTTGAAAAACGATGAATGTTTGAAAAATCGTAGAAAACAAGTTTAGAAGCAAATTGCAAACGCAGATAAGTAAAGATAAAAATTTAATTTTCTTTAAAATGGCAATCTCGGATTTTTGAAATTTTGGGTTTTTGACCCCCAAAATGAACAACAACTTATTTTTTTTGGGCAAAATCACCACAAAATCAAAATTTTAAAAGATGTTAAAAACCGGACTATATGTGAGAGACCTGAGTATGGACAATCCTCAAACCAAATTTCAAAGAAATATCTCTATTTTTGAGTGATGGCTCCCTAAGTGTAAGAAATTCATAACGTCATTTTATTTAATAACTTTTTTTGGACTTTTTTTGACCAGATACGAATAAATAATTACCTTTTCTGTATTTCTGAGACAAAACTGGTCTAGGAACATGCCTTTTTATTTACATTTATCAATTTTGAGGTTTTCTGACAGAGCAAAATCGCTGTTCTGGACGTGGTCAATCGAGGTCATTCACTTGACCTGGAAGGTCACTCGTTGACCCGAAACCTAAAAATTGCATACCTTTAGATTCCAAACATGACAGGCAACATGTTGGTTTCTACTGCGTTGCTCTATGTTGCCTCGTTTGGAAGTTAACAGGGGGTCTTTTTAGGACCCCCGTAGGGTGAAGGTGAAAAAAGATCCCGTTGGACGAGGGTTAATGTGATTCGATTGTATGACCGCGTTTTTACCTGAAGCAGATCGTTCTCATTTAAAGAATATGGAGAAGAATCTATGGAATATGGATATGGAATGTGGAATATGACTGTGTTGTACGGTACTTTTGTATATTTTGCTCAATAAAGGCTGAATACGGTCACTGTGGTGTGGTTTTGGTAACCATACGATGCATTTTGTCGCATTATTTGTCAAGGAAGCACATTTCGGTTTGATAATAGTTTATCAGGTTGTTGCCTCTGGCTAGTCAAGGGCGGGCACAATGTGGTGTATGATACTGTTTCCTGCACTGAGATACGAAAATAAAAGTAGAAAGCATTTCACTTTCTGCGAAACAAATCATGCCGGGATATCAAACGGAAGATTTTGTGATCAGTGTCTCCTAAGTATGGTCTGCACACCGAGTTTCAGCAAAATCCAAACACCCCGAAAATATCAAAAGGAAGATTACTAACCCTCGTAACTCCTTAGTAACTCAAAATACCACCAATAAGAGCATGATATTCGTGATCAGCGTCGTAAGTATAGTCTGTGTACCAATTTTCAGCGAAATCAACATACCCCGGTAACTTCCGTATGTGTGTATGACCGTCCGTATTTCATAAGATACGAAAATCCAAGACCAAAAACATTAGATTCGTGATCAGCGTATCGGATATGGTCTGTATTCCAATATTCAGTGAAATCGACATACCCTGGCGGACCTTCGTATGTATGTATGACCGTCCGTATTTCGTAAGATACGAAAATCTTACGCAAAACCCAAACCAATGGATTCGTGATCAGCGTGTCGGATATGGTCAGTGTAACAACTTTCAGCGAAATTGAGATACCCAAAATATTAAATTGCAGTTTCATATAAATCTGCTCCTAGTTTGACGGGGGTGTACAAAGACGCATACTTTTCAGGTTTGTGTTGTATTCAAAGCGCCAGAATTGACTCGAAGTATTTGCGCCATACTTTGGCAGCATAAAGGATTTCTGTATAGCTCTCTAGAGCTCAATATGACGTCATCAACCCAACTATTAAAACTTAACTTTTTTATGAAATTGAGCACTGTTTGCGAGAAACAAATGTCAAAATCGTGTTCGGCAGCAATTACTTCATATTTTGCACCACAAGCGACGTACATTTGACAACTTTTGGGAAGGTGAGACAGTCCCTTTAATGGGGAAAGGGGAACGAGTTATTCATGTCGTCAAAAGGAATTAACCACACCCCTGATGCTGAGAACCACTTACTTAAAATGTCTCATTCCATATTTCGGAGCAAGTGTATTACCTAGAAGGTAGGGCAAACATAAAATTTGTCTATTTCTATGCATACATTACATTTTTCACTTCGCAGTTATCATCCCAAGCCAAGAAACGGTTACACCCGTGTTTCCTTAGGATGTGAAAGGACAACAATTACGGAACTGGCCGGTATTCGCCGTGTTATTGAGATCGCGTCTCCTCTTTTGCAGCCGCTATCAACCGTTTTCATGACTTTTACCTTGCAATTTAAGAAATCCGTTTAGATAAATACAAAATAAACGATAGCATGATATGGCCTAGGTTCATATGCATGAACAGATCGTACCAAACATTCTATGCTAAATACGTCTAGCTTGCGGACTACCAGACAATATGGATGGATTACGACTCCGACGCTAGTGACCAGAGCATCGCGTCGGCAGGGATAGTGCCACCGTCGGTCTCGGCGGCGCGTCTCTCACCACAGACCCGATGTCGGCTGACCTTGCGGTACCGCCGGCCGCCGACCCGCCAGTATATAACCGGCGGCCGGCCGGCGGAGGGCACACTCGTCTGCCGTCCGCTGCTCACCCACCGCACCGTCTGCAGTCTGCCATGAGGTGTCTGCTGTGTGTACCGCTGGTGCTGGTCGCCGCCTGCGCCGCCCCGCAGGGCGGCTCGTACGGCGCGCCGCCGCCGCTCACGCTGGCCCAAGAGGAGCGGGCCGCCGCTATGGACGCGTTGGACGCCCGTCTGGCAGGCCGAGGACCTCTCGGGCCCCGCGGCAGACTCGGCTCTCTGGGCGGTCGTCTGGGTGGTCCTCTGAGCGGCCGCTTCGGAGGGCCGGGAGGCCGCTTTGGAGGGCCGCTGGCCGGCCGCCTGTCCAACCAGGGCAATCCGCCGCAGCTGCGACCGGACGGCCTGCTGAACGGGCCCGGCGTGCCGTACAGCTTCAATTGGGCCGTGGACGAGCCTGACTACGGCAACCACTACGGCCACCAGCAGGAGAGCGACGGCGTGGTGACGCAGGGCGAGTACCGCGTGCTGCTGCCCGACGGACGCACCCAGATCGTCACCTACTCGGTGGTGGGCGACAGCGGCTTCCAGGCCACGGTGACGTACGAGGGCGAGGCGCAGTTCCCGCCTCCCGGCGCGCCCGGCGGCCCAGGCGGACCGGCGCCCTTCGGCTCGGCACTCGGCGGAGGACCCCTGAGCCGCGTGGCCCTCGCCGGAAGGCCCCTTGGACCTGGTCTCTTCGCCGGAAGGCCCCTTGGGCCTGATCCACTCGCCGGAAGGCCCCTTGCACCTGGACCCTTCGCCGGAAGGCCCTTTGGACCTGGTCCCTTTGGTCGTAGTTTCCTGGGACCTGGTCCCCTCGCTGGAGGTCCTCTTGACCGGGGTACACTGGGTCGTGGTCCCCTCGGTCCGTTCGGTGCGCTCCCCCTGCCCGGTCCTCTGCTCGCCGCCGCTGGACGCCCCTTCCCTGATTTCGTTGATGACGTAGTTGATGACGCTCCGGTGAAGAAACCGAGCACCAGTTACGGCTAATGAACCCCGGTGGGATTGATAGTTGTGGATTCCTATTGGTCGGCAGCCGTCAGCAGCAGCAGCGTCAGCAGACGGAGAACAGGCGCGCAGTCGTACTGCTCATGACCAATGAACAATAATGACTGGCGCCCACCAACCTGCTTACACCGCTGATATATGAATGTGTATTTATTTGTCACTTTGCGAAATATATGAAAAATGATAATTTATGAGTTTGTACACCGCGCCGAGTTGGCTCTCCATTCTCGTTTCAAAAGGATCGACTACGGCGCCATCAACAATGGACAAGCTATACCTAGTTTTAAAAAAAAAAATAGCATGATAGCAAAGTAGGGAAAAGCGGGGCAAACGGACACCATATCTTCTTTGAATACAGAGCACTGGTGCGTTGCTCCAGAAATCGGTAATTGGATAATGTTGAAGGCTGTTTAAGTAGACATGTCTGGTACAGAGGACAGCTCGAAAATCATTTATGAAAAGATAAGACGTTGAAAAAGGCCGGTTGCACTGGGTGCCCGTGCACCCCCTGGGAGCTCCGAGCACCCTCTGATCTTAGTCCGTGCACCTCTAGTAGTTAAGGTAAGGCCTAAAGGACATTCGCAGTCGAGCAAAAACAATTGAACACAAACGCTTTTGAACCTTTCAGTAAAATCCAATAAGTAGGACACCAATCAAGACACTTTTGTTCAGATGCAATATTTAAATTTTCCATGCTAGACTTAGGATTGGTAAATATATGATAATGGTTGTGCACCCTCTGGGAATTCTTGTGCACCTCTTGGAAGTTCAGCCTGGCTACGGGCTTGCCTGAAAAAAAAAATATTTTACCCATTTTGCCCCATGCCTGAGCCGGGTAAAACGACCCACTCTCGGGGGCAAAATGGACACGATGATTGTGACTTGATTTTGCGTGTTTGTGATAATTTTTCATCTTCCGTTATCCTTCAACATCCATTTAGACCATTTTATAGAAGAAAAAATATTGCGATATGATCACTTAACCCTCGCCCCACGGGGGGTCCTAAAACAACCCCCCTGAGGTTTTGCTTGCTTAACTTTTGAGACATGCAGTGCATCTTTCTGAAATTTTGGGTAGCTAAGTATACAACAAGTATACGTATTCTGTAAAACTTTCATTGCAAATAGTTGAGAAATGTAGGAAAAAATGATGTTTTAATGACGTCATGTTGGTCGAAAAACGATAAATGTTTGAAAAATCGTAGAAAACAGAGTTTTCTAGCAAATTGCAAACGCATTTAAGCAAATATATGAAATATCCTTTTATTTAAAGGGAAATAATGACCTTTTGATTTTGTTAGCAACAATTTCTTAGGCTACCGCTATGGTTTGAAAATTATTTTATTTAATTTTAAGAATTAAATAAAATTATTCCCAAATTCGAAGTTGTAAGTTTGGGAAAAATACAAAACAAGTGCCTTGTGTACTTCATGAAGGTCATTGACAAATTCGCCCTTCCCTACCATTGTTTACATCGATTGCGGCATTTTTGGAGGCTCTGTGACATTTCCGATCGAACTGAGCGCTGCTCGGACACACGCTAGTAGCGCTTTCGTTCTCCATGGCAACCAGGCGTCAGCCAATCAAAAGCCAGAAAACGAATACGTTCTGGCTTTTCATTGGCTCACGCCTGGTTGCCATGGAGAACGAAAGCGCTACTAGCAACAACTCGCCACAATGGTTAAGTGCGCCGAGAAGCATGACAATGCTTTGTAAACAAATCGCCGACGCTAAATAGATCGCCGTCGATGTGCATCGATGAGCTTCCGATTTCATTGCCAGTTTTGTGTTATTGTTTGTTAGTTTTTTGGGGAAAAATTATTATTTTTCATGATAATATAAAGCATAGTGTTATATACAGCCACAGACAAATTATACAATACTCCTAATGTTGGAAACAAATGAATTTATTTTCAAAAATTGAGGGTCGCAACCACTAACTATGCCGCCGTTGATGTGCATCGATGAGCTTCCGATTTTATTGCCACTTTTTCCAATCGCTGTTAGTTTTAGAAGACCGCCGGGCATATAATCACAACAAGCAGAACGCACAATATATTTTCCACTCCATTGCGTAAAAAAACAATACGGGAAAAGCCCGCAGTTTGATGAGGACCAAAAGTACTTGCAAGTACCGGTCGTTAAAAGTATGGAACGCTTATCAACTTTAACTTGAAATATCTTTCGGTAGGAAAGTTTTCATGCAAAATCTGATGAATTTACAATATATTTTGGTCTCGTCTGTCGATTTCAAGTGCTAACTCAATTTTTGTGGAAAAAGGTCATTATTTCCCTTTAAAATGACAGCCTCAGATCTTCAAACTTTTGGGTTTTGACTCCCAAAATTAACAAAAACTGATTTTTTTTGTCTTCAGAAAATCCCCCCATTTTACATTCCTTGAATACGCTTATTATCTTTATTTTGTTTTTCATCTCTTAATATATTAAAGAGCAGTACATTTGAAGCTAAAAAACGTTTAGGGCATGACAATCGGTCTAGCCACATGGCCGCAATGACCTTTCAAAAAACACCCAACATTTTCGGATTGTTTGCCCCCTGGCCCCCCATTGTTGAACAAAACAAAAATTTCGGGACCCAAAAGGAGAGATCGAAATTGACCGAGCGGTTCTCGAGATCTCTGGGGGGGGGGGCAGAATTTGCCCCCTCCCCCCACAGGTTAACGTAATTCTGGCCGCCGGCAGGGAATAGGGTTAACTGGGATAACTGGGAACTTAAAATTCGTTGCGGATGGACAGACAGACAGACAGACAGACGCTTATCAAATAGTAATATAGATGATGTAATTATTGTGGGAAAATTGGAATCTTTTGGAATTTCAACACGTGATCTCAGGTCAAATCACGTGCTTTTGTAATGTGGCCATTTAAAATTCTGAATTTTGTCCATGCCAGAATCGACATCTATACGAGGGCGAGGCGCAGTTCGGCATCTATACGAGATGCCATCTATAGAGATGTATAGATGGCATAGATGTATAGATGGCATCCGTATAGACATCTATAGAGATGCCGATTAGATGCCTTCGATGTTTAAACAAATTGGTGATAGTTTTGTTCTCTAAATATTTTATTTATATTTTGGTGTTTGGAAAAATAATGGTCACAAGCACGTCTTTGTTAATAACTGTACATGTAATTGCGCTTGAGAACTCAATTAAACGGCATTATGCTCGTCGACCTGCTTTCAATGATATATAACATCAGCCCTGTAGTCGCTCTGTGACCTCAAGGTCACGTGACCAGAGTTCACCCGGTGCAGTCCACGTCAGATCGAACAAACCATAACATCCTACATCTCATATTTCGATTGAACTAGGTGTCTGGGGTTATCTGGGCCGTAGATTCACCCTGTACAATTTTCAGCCTATAGGTATACATTTTCAACCTATAAGGTTTCTGGAGCGAAGTCCTGAAACTGGAAAATTTGACCTCTGATAACCTCTGGTGACCTCAATATTGACTTGAGGGAACACATATCTGAAGTACTTTCGAATGATGTTGTCGAGAGCTTTCGAACGTTTTTTCCGCGTCTTTCTAGCCCATTTAGCTTTCGAGTTAGAGGGAGGGGTGTCTAACCCCCCCCCCCCCCCCCCCCCCCGGCACGGCGAAGGTGGCGCCGACCACCGGCACGGCACAGGTTAAAGGAAATAGTTCACCTTGGAATTTTTGTCCAAACACGATTTGATTATATTTCGAAATACAATGTATTTTTATATTGTCAAAAATGGCCATACATCACGCCGATTCAGGACAGAAGGTCGTAAATTATTAATGTTATCAAAACTATATACATACTCTCTGAGTCAGGGTCATAGTTCACGCGAATAAAAAAGATGCCTCAGCCAATCAGATGCGAAAGTAGTCGCGTAAGGAAAGACTGCTTTAGAGACTCGCATTAGAGAGTTCGATTGCTAGCACAATATAAGACGCTCAACTCCAGCTGCAAGATGATTTGCTGATTGCATAGCCTCTGCCCAGGCTATCGTAAGCACCGCATTCTTTCGTAAGCACGGCATTACTTCGCCAACAAATACAAAATAATATTCGGCTGGAGAGTCTTCTCAGTCAATAAAACTTGCAGATAGGGGTTTCCCAACACGGGCTACAAAACTGCTATCTCAGTTCAAAACCCCATATTGAAGGTGAATTATTTCCTTTAATGGATTAATTAGTTTCGATGCTCCTTTTGATAATACGGTCCCAGTGGTTTGCGGCAGAGAAACAGAAACTGGAATAGATGGATGTGCATTGTGCGCCATCATGAAACGAATCAGCTATAATTTATCACACAGAGCTGCTCAATCGCCATTACCCCTAGGGATGGTAAAGTGTGCTGTCCTTATGGATAAGGTCGGGAACACAATGCTCTTTCTCATGAAGTACTCCGAGGTCAAAATGCCAGCAAAAATAATTACTATGTCATTCCTATGAAATTTACCAAGCGATCATGTACTTCGAAATACTGATCGTTTAAACAACTTCAGATGTATTATTCACTGAAAGGAAATAGTTCACATTCAACATTAGTTTTAAACTGAGATAGCAGTTTTGTAGCCCGTGTTGGGAAACCCCTATCTGCAAGTTTTCTTGACTGAAAAGACTCTCCAGCCGAATATATTTGAGTTTTTGGCGAAGGAATGCGGTGCTGGCGAAATAATGTTGTACTGGTTTTAGCCCGGGCAGAGGCTATACCATCAGCCAATCAGCTTGCAGCTGGTGCTAGAAGCGAATCGCCGGCCGCCGGTTGGCACATCTCCAATGCGAGTCTATCTTTACGCGACTACTTTCGAATCTGATTGGCTGAACCATTGTTTACATTCGCGTGACGTCAGGACTCTCTGACTCAGAGAGTATGCATATAGTTTTGATAAACAATACAAATGTAAGGCCTTCTGTCCTGAATCGGCGCGATATAAGGCCATTTTTGACAATATACAAATAAATTGTATTAAAAAATATAATCAAATCGTGTTGGGTAAAATTTTTCCAAAGTGAACTATTTCCTTTAACCATCATATTCATCACTTCCGTATGTATGTAAATGTACACTTTTTAATTATCAGTTGCGTTTCAGCTCTTGATTGCCAATAATAATAAATAACATTTAAAAAAAAATCCGACTAAAACAAAATCCGGCCGATAAATTCAACACGTGGGGTAACTGGACCAAAAATGCACCTGGGTTTTCAAGAATGGCCTATAATAACATTACCCATAAGGAATTGGGCTGATATCATGCGTATCCTCAAAATAGGAAGCATTTGAATATTTTCCCATTGACTTATAATGGGGAGGTCACGAAATTGACCCCACCTTAGGTCACCGATATCACAAATCCGAGATTAACGAATTGTAGGTACCATTACCCTTTATGAAATCCTGTAAGTACGAAATCGATCGGCCAAAAACTGGATGTGGTACGACAACACACTTTTTTGGAGGTGGGGTCACGTTACCTGGTCTGGTGACCTTGTAACCGGTAGCCCTTCCCCACCTGTAGTCCTCTCCGCAACGCCGCGTCGGGTATTATGCGTGCCCAGCAGTTAGTAATTCGTCATCTCTAGCGGGTTGTCATGGCAACCCGCTACTGGTGGGCGGCGTCGGCTAGGCGGCGAGGCAGTCGAGTGTGGGGTGTCGTGGGGGATGCCACGCGCGGTGCCGGAATAAACATTCTGTGCTGTTATTCTCGAGTCTCGAGTCACGAGTGAAACCGAGTGAAAAGCTAAGGAAACCGAACACGAACGGTAACATTGGGGGCTCGTCCGCTGCGTCCCTAGGCCAGCGAGCTTCCGTGACGTGTTGTGAATTTTTCATGGACAGTAATATTAATTTCCATAATCATGTCGCTCTCTGATACCGGTTCAGCCAGCGACTTACAACATCCGCAAGCTGATGTTGTCGTGGAGGAGAAGCCTGCAGCGGCCATGCTCGCATTTATGGAAGAAATGCGAGGTCAGATGAACAACCAGAACAGGGAAATCGCCGCTTTGCGACATGCTGTTTCTGTAATGGCGGCTCCGGTGGACAATGGCGGCGGAGGGGCTGTCATGGCGGCTCCAGTGGACAGTGCGGGCGCGGATCCAGACGACGCCGCCCCCACTGTCGCCGCCGTGCTTCCTGCGGGCCGTGTCACGGTTCCATGTCACCCTCCTCGTTCTCACGAGTTACTGGCGTACAACGACGCTGCAGAGACAATGACCGATTTTTTCGTCCGATTTTAAAGGTATTGTGCGGCAGAATACCGAGGGACCTTCGATGACGCGTTACCGCTACTCCGCTCCAAGCTGTCCGGCCGTGTACTCGAGCTCTTTGATGCTAACGGACCGCGGAGCTCATACCAGGTGATGAAACGTCGCCTGCTGGAGTGGGCCTCGCGTCAGGGCGGCTGTGAGGCGTCGTCGGCGACGGACGCGTACCGGGACGCTGCGTGCCGGCCGGGTGAATCGCTGGCAGTTTATACCTTCCGGCTGGCTGCGCTGTTCGAGGACGCATACCCAGAGGTCGACAAACGGGTGAGCAATGATCTGCGCTTCAAACTGTTGTCGACGCTGCCTACGTGTGCCGCTGACTTTCTCCGTCGGCAACTGCGATATGCGCTGGTTAACCATAACACCACCCTCACCTGGAACGGACTGGTGTCGTACCTCGAATGTGAACGTTTCGAATCGGACGCTGAGGCCATTCAGGACTCGTTATACGCGCGGACTTCGGCAGAGCGCGGCAGTCGGTCGGCAGCTGTGCGGCGGCCGCGCCGCTCCTCCCGCCCCCGGATGACGTCACCGCGGCCGCAGTCTGCATATTGTGACTCTCGTTCGACCGCTGGCGAGTCAGACAGTGATTCTGACTGCGCTCCTCGTTCAATCAGCCTCGTGCGCGGCACACTCGAGTCGCGTGGCGCGCCAGCTCGACAGCGCCGCGTACCGGACACCCTGCAGCTGCGCTCGCCGGTCCGCGAGCGCCGCACGGCCACGCCGCGCTCGCCGACCCGTGAGTGCCTCGATGCCTCCGATCTGTGATTTCTGCCGCCGCCGCGGTCACACCAAGAGGGAGTGCCGTCGCGCCAATAACCTGTGTTTCACGTGCGGCGCCTCCGGCCACTTCGCGCGTGACTGCCCTGTGACCCGCGACGATGAGACTGGTCCCTCCTTCCCGGGTCATCTGCGCCGTTCCGGCTCGCCGCGGCCATCGAGCGGGACCCGGTACGACTCGTCTGGCTCGACTGTGGTGCATGAAGAGCGCGGAGAGTCTCGACTCCGCCGCCGCGGGGGGCGTGCCCCGGCACCCAGCCGGTCGGAAAACTAGAGGGTCGTACCGCCGCAGCGGGGCCAGCTGCTACAACCGTTTCCAGCCCTGCATCTCAACAGTCCATGACTGCGCCTGATACCGACCTACCGGACACCACTGCGCCTCTGTTACCGTGTCCCGGTGTGCTGCATGCAGAAAACGTCTTCGCCTCGTCTGTTCGGCCGGAACCGGCTCTGCACGCGGCGTTTGTCGTTGGTTCTCAGACTGTGACTGGTGTCTTGGACACCGGCTCTGGCCGCTCGATGATCGCGCGGCACCTGGTCATGGACAACCTGATTCGACCGAGCTCGGAGGTCATTCACGCTCTCGGTGGTCGCGAGTTGCGTCCGGTGGGATGTGCAGATGTCACTGTTGTGTTGCATGGAGTGTCGCTCGAACTCACCAACTGTCTAGTGCTCGACTCAGACCTGGCTGTAGTCGCTCTTGTTGTCGGCTGCGATGCGCTGGAACGACATGGCCTGTGCCTCGACGTCTCTCGCCGCTCGGTCACCGGCCGACACGCGGAGGGCTCGCAGTGGACGCTGTATCTTCCCACTGGCGATAGCACCTCTGTATGTGCGTATTTTGCGCGCGCTGTGCCTTGTCGAGCGATGCGGGATGTAACGGTTGCGCCTGGTGACTCTGTGACCCTGCCCTGTGCACGGTTAGTTCCCAGCCTACCTGTGCCTCGTGTGGCCCGTCTCCACGCTCGTATGTGTTCACTGGTGGCGTCTCCATTGCTCCTTGCCTACAGCCGGTTGATGGAATTATGGCCCTGTCAAGAGCTTCGCGTGCTCGTTTGTAATCGCGGGTTTGTACCAGTCACTGTCCGGAAGGGGGCACAGGTCGGTCAGCTGCACACAGCGGCGGACAGCATGCTTGACTGTGACGTACCTGTGGATGTGCTCACCGCTTTTTCGGACACCGCACGCGAGCAGCCCCGTCGCCCGCCGTCCGCGGACGAGATACCTGGTCTCACACGTGACCAGCGGGACGCTGTGCAAGAGATCTTCGATCGGCATTCGGCGGTGTTTGCGAGTGATGACGCCCACGCTGGGGTCCCGCGATCTGCTCTGACAGCGCACCGAATCGAGCTGACGGACGACACTCCGATCTACATTCGACCCCGCCGCATGTCTCCTCCGATCACCGAGGAGGTTGAACGTCGGTGTCTCGAGCTCGAACGTCTGGGGATCATCGAACGCTGCAGTTCTGCGTGGAATGCGCCGATCGTTCCGATTCGCAAAAGGAACGGATCTCTTCGCTTGTGCATCGACTATCGCCGTCTGAACCGGCGTACTGTGACTGAACGCTTCCCGATGGCGGATGTCGCCGATTCCGTCTACAGCGCGCACGACATGCGCTGGTTCAGTGCGCTGGACATCGAACGGGCCTACTATCAGCTCCCGATCGCGGAGGAGTCGCGTGATTTCACTGCGTTCAGCACTCAACGCTCACATTATCGGTTCCGGTGTCTCAGTTTCGGTTTGAAAAATGCACCTGCCGTCTTCCAGCGTGAGATGCAGGCCATCTTCGCGGGATTCTCACTCCAGCAGCTGGTCGTGTATCTGGATGACCTCCTTCTGATGGAATTGTCGTTCTCGGGCCATCTCCGGCTCGTGTACGCTGTCCTGTCGGCGCTGGAGGCGCACGGCATCACGCTGAACGCAGCGAAGTGCAGCTGGTTTCAGCCTGAGGTAAAGTTCCTTGGACATCAGCTCTCGGCAACAGGACTGTGCAAAGCACCCGAGTACATCGAGAAGGTTCGGAGTTTCCCGCGCCCGCGCACCGTTCAGGAATTACGTCAGTTCCTCGGTCTCGTTAACTTCCAGCGGAAGTTCGTCCCGAGCTGCTCTGACATCACTCGCCCTCTGTCAGAACTCACCGGTCAGTCAGGCTCTACTGTGCTCACCTGGACGCCGGACATGACTGGCTCGTTCGAACAGCTGAAGGACGAGATCCCGCGCGATATCACGCTCGCCTTCCCTGACTACAGTGACGACGCCCACCCGCTCTGTCTCTGGGTGGACGCGTCGGCGTACGGTGCCGGCGCCTGCATCACTCAGCACCAGCACGGACAGGACCGCTCCATCGCGTTCGCCTCGACGTCCTTCACGAACGCTCAGCGCGGCTATTCGGCGACTGGTCGGGAGCTCGCGGCGCTCCGCTGGGGCGTGAAAACCTTTCATGCGTTCCTGGCTGGTGTCCGCTTCATCGCTTACACCGATCATCAGGCGCTCGTTCATATGCACTCATTGCTTCTGCTGAACCATCGGGTCGCGAGGACTGTGGAGGAGTTGGCGGCCTACGACATGGAGATCCGTCACGTTCCGGGCCGTCTGAACGCCGTCGCTGACATGCTGTCGCGTGTGGACGTCCCGGAGGGGGCGCCGCCTGTGCCTGACACCTCCCCCGCCTGGTCTCATCCTCTCGCATCGGCCGGAGGGGGGAGGGGACAGCTTGGTCGAGTGCCTCTGCAAGTGGATGGGCAACAACGCGCTTCATCCAGCTGTCAACCACGAGCTCCGAGCGAAGCTGATCGAAGAGGCTCTCCGCTCGCCGGGAAGATACGGGCTGAAACTCGATCGGTCCGTCCGCCAGGCGCTGCGTTTGATGCGCCTGCCCGGACAGCCGCTGGCTGTCGAGCTGCTTGCGGTGTTCGCGTGCTTGTTTGACGTGAGAGTTTTGGTGCACTTCGGACCTGACAATCCGATGACCTTCTGCAGTGCGCGCCACAGTCTAAACGGAAACGTTCACCTACAGTGTCTAGCGAGTATCCACTTTAATCTGCTCGCGGAGAGGGGCGCGCTGTTCGAGCAGAACCCTGTGCTGACAGCGTACATTGCGAGCGAGGAACGCGCCCGGGACGGCTCAGAGCAGAGCTCACCACCTCGACGCGGACCAGACGCCCAGGCGGGCGACGTCGAGGGCGAGGCTTCAAAAGAGCCTGCGTGTGGACATGTGTGCAATTCGCGCTGCTCGATTGCGGCGACTTGCAATAGACAGGCAGTTTGTGCGATCTGGTCTGACCTGGTCTGCCCTGGTCTGCCCTGGTCTGGTCTGGTCTGGTCTGGTCTGGTCTGGTCTGTCTGGTCTGTCTGCATGTCTGCATATATATCTACAATTCGTATGTCTTGGATTTTTTTTGTATCAGCGACCTAAGGTCGTGTCAATTTCGTGACCTCCCATTATAAGTCGATGGGGAAATATTCAAATCCTTCCTATTCCAAGGATACGCAAGATATCAGTCTAATTCCGTCTGAATCATGTTATTATCGGCCATTATTGATGGCCTAAGTGCCATTTTTGTTCAGTGACCCCTACAGAGTCCGCCGAGGTCATCCGAGGTCACCAACAGGTTTTGTCAATAACTCCGAGATAATGATGATAGAGAAATGAAACCGACACCAATGTGTTTTCCTAGTCGAGGCACATCTTCCCATATGCAACATGACCTACTTGCGTCACCACTTGACCTTGACCTGAGGTCAAATTTGTAAGTTGACCTAACCTGGTCAACACTAATATGAGTCGAAGTGCCTTAACGAGACAAACACGATGGAATCCAATTATTGCCTTGTCATTAATAGGTAAAAAGCTATTAGTGAACAACTGTTTTGCAAAAAAAAAATACTTATTTTGACATTTGATGAGGCATGAGTTCTGAAGCCTAAACTATTGACCTGAACTAAAATCTGAGGACATTTTGCTATTGCATTTGTCAAAAGCTTTCCATTGTTTTTTTCCCCTTTTGTTCCTAGCTATCATAGTTCCTGTGATATCTGAGGGTTTCTGGAGCGAAGTCCTAAAACTGTAAAATTTGATCTTTGAGGACCTCTGGTGACCTCAATATTGACTTGAGGAAAAACAAAATATTGAAGCACTTTCGAATGTGCTTGTCGAGAGCTTTCGAACTTTTTTCAGCGTCTTTTTAGCCCTTTTAGTTTTCGAGTTAGAGGGGGATGTCTAAACACCCCCCCCCCCCTCCCTGTCACGTCGAAGGTTGCGCGGAGCACTCATACTTAGGCACCGGCGCGGGTTAATATACACATTTCAAACATTAAAACAAAAACGAAACATATGTTGGAGAACCACATGTGGACAATACCCAAACGAAATTTAAAAGTTTTTTACTGACGGTCTCTAAGTATGAGTAACTCATCACGTCATATTTTGAAATGTTTTTTTTTGCTTTTAGTGACCTGACAAAGAAAAAAATGCCAGCACTGTATTTCTTAGACAAAACTGGTCTAAAACATGTCTTTTGTATTTAGATTGATCAATGTTAAATTATGACCATATGTGACCTGACCTTGACCTGAGCTTGACACAGGGGCGGATACAGGGGGGCGGCCGCCCCCTGCGCTGAATGCGCTCTCCTCGCCGAAGGCGCGAAAGGGTCTCGTAAGCAGACCAATTTCCACGCCGAAGGCGCGGAAATAGGCGTTTTTACGGGGTTTGATATCTGATGTGTGCTGCACTCTGACCAGGAGCCCAACTCAGGCTAGGTGCCGCCCCTAGCCATGTGCTCCTTATCCATGTGCCGCCCCTATACATGTGAAGCCCCCTAGCCAGGTGCCTCCCCATAGCCAGGTGCCGCCCCCTAGCCATGTGCCGCCCCCTAGTCGGGTGCCGCCCCTAGCCATGTGCTCCTTATCCATGTGCCGCCCCTATACACGTGAAGCCCCCTAGCCAGGTGCCTCCCCATAGCCAGGTGCCGCCCCCTAGCCATGTGCCGCCCCCTAGTCAGGTGCCGCCCCTAGCCATGTGCTCCTTATCCATGTGCCGCCCCTATCCATGTGAAGCCCCCTAGCCAGGTGCCTCCCCATAGCCAGGTGCCGCCCCCTAGCCATGTGCCGCCCCCTAGTCAGGTGCCGCCCCTAGCCATGTGCTCCTTATCCATGTGCCGCCCCTATACATGTGAAGCCCCCTAGCCAGGTGCCTCCCCATAACCAGGTGCCGCCCCCTAGCCATGTGCCGCCCCCTAGTCAGGTGCCGCCCCTAGCCATGTGCCGCCCCCTAGTCAGGTGCCGCCCCTATCCAGGTGCCGCCCTCAGGTCAGATGCAACCCGCATGCCAGGTGCGACGCACAGGTCAGATGCAACCCTCATGCCAGGTGCCGCCCTCAGGTCAAGTGCCGCCCTCAGACCAGGTACCGTCATCAAAGAAGGCGCCACCCTCAGGCTAGGGGTCGCCATTCGGCCAGTGACGGCAGCCCTTCGGCCAGTGATGGTGCCCTTTCGCTAGTGACGTGCCCATAGACATAGACATGTATTTTGCAACCCTTCTACATCGAGCGTGGCTTTTCCAAGTCGCACGTCAATATGGTAAAAGCTTGGACATTCAAATGTAAATCACAGACCCATACACACCCGCCATACACACTCGCCACACACACTCATCAGCGCCTAGCCAGCATCGCGGAGCAGCCAGTCAATCACCCGAGTCTTAAAACTGGTGAGTCCTACTTCGCGGATGTCCTGCGGTAGTCTGTTGTGCATATCAGCACCACTAAAACACAGTCTACGAACACCTGCGTTCGATTTAGCACTGGGTCGCTGTAGCTGACCGCGTGTTCTGGTGCTGTGTTGGTGGTCGCTGGTGACGAGGTGTTCGCCAATACCGACCGGGAGTCCAGTGGTACGTACTTTCTGAATGAGGCACACGCGATGGTACGTGGTTAGCTGCTCCGCGTTGAGCCACCCAAGCTGTTTGTAGTCGGCAGATATGTGGTCGTATTTACGTCTGCCACATACGACACGTGCGCACAAGTTCAGCACCTTCTGTATCCTATGTCTCTGGGCCAGTCCGTACGTACCGTAGATGGATATGCAGTATCTGATATGTGACACGACTAGAGATGTGACCAGAGACGCGATGATGTTGGATGGCAGGCAATGTTTGGCAAGAGATAAGGCTAACAGCATCTCCGTGCACTTTCCCACCAGCTGATCAATGTGAGTATCGAAGGTCAAAAACCTGTCCATAACTAGTCCCTGATTTTTCACAGTTCGGCTTTCGGAGACGAGCGATGCGCCAAATCTAAGTCTAACTTCCGGAAAGCTACGCAGCATGGCTTTTGTACCGAAAACTATTAACTGCGTCTTGTCGCCGTTCACTTTCATAGAATGCGATGAAAACCATTCCGAGAGAGTGGCCAGAGCCTGTTCCATCCTTGCAATGAGAGCGTGAATATCACGTTTCCGACCCGAGACTAAAACCTGCGTATCGTCCGCGCATTGAAAGATGGATGCGCCATGAGAATGCAGTGCTAGGTTATTTGAGAACACGGAGAACAACAGCGGACCAAGTGAGGCTCCCTGATACACATCCATGTCATTGGGCAGAGTAGTCGAGAGTTTAACCTTTCCGTCACTGTCGCTAACCTTGACCTGTTGCGTGTGACCTCGCAGGTAGTTATCAAACCACGTGGTATCAATGTTGTAAACTGCAGGGTCCTAGGATTGCTTGGAAGCCAGGGTGCGGAGTGGAAAATTAGTCCTAAAAATAACCATAAAGAGTGGAAAATTCAGTCTAAAAAGACCACATGATGTACTCGGTGTTGCCAAAACTCACCCATCACAATCAGCTGTAGAAATGGCAGTACTTTCCTAACCTGTTTTTTCTTCATCCACAGGTTAATATTAACATTAGTAATATCAGTGTTAGGGTTACCTTAGTTAACCAATACATCCTGATTTAGGGAGTGGAAAATTCACAGTAAAACTGGGGAAAATAGTGGAAAAATATTACCCACAGGGTGTCGTTTTCCATCCAAATTTTGCAATCCTAGGACACTGTTGTAAAGTCGCAGCTTGTCTAAGAGTACACTATGATCAATGACGTCGAAACAGCGCGATAAATCAATCGGCACAAGCAGTGATATCTCGCCCCGGTCCATGGCAGATATAATTTTGTCACTAACTTCTGTCAGAGCTGTCTCCGTAGAGTGATGCGCGCGATAGCCATGCTGCGAGTGCGAGTAAAGCTCGTGACGGGTAAAGTAAGCATTTAGTTGACTGTGGACGACCCGCTCAAGGATTTTAGAGATGGCGGGAACAACTGATATTGGACAAAATTTGGTAGGGTCGCTAAGATCGTTGGTCTTTGACAGAGGTGTCACTATCGCATGTTTCCATGACTCCGGAACCTGTCCGGTTGTTAGGCTGCTGTTGACCACGTCTAAGAGTACATGTCCGATATATCTGAAACATCTCTGAATCAGCTTGACGCTAACGCCGTCCTCTCCGCATGAATTAGAGGCTTTCATTATGCACACGGTGCTCCACAGTTCCTCGAGTGTGACGGGCTCTAGGCTGAACGAGCACGTCATAACTCGCGGTAGTCTCACCGGCGTAGCCTCTCTCACACCCACCACACTGGCGGCCGTATTGGCACCGACGCTAACAAAATACCTGTTCAGAGTGTCTGGGTCTACCTTGGGTGCGGCGAAGGCCGTGACCTTAGTGCCTACCACTTGCCTCAGGCATCGCCACATCCCCGATCTGCCGACTTCGGACATACGCTGGCGGATGTGTTCGCGGCTGTGGCCGCGCGCACCTGCGAGTTCACGGTCTTATAGGCCTCCCGGTCAGCACGCGCCAGTGCCCCGCGGCGCTGCTGCATAAGGCGCGCTGTGCCAACCGACACGGCCGGGGCGTCAGGATTGCGGAGTTTTATGGTTCGGACTGGGGCTACAGAGTTTAGCAGCGGCGTGAAGTTGTGTAGGAAACAGTTCCACTTGTCTTGCGGCGTCCGCTGCACAAACCCACCGTCCCAGGGAGAATACAACAACGCGACATTGAACTCTGGGCTGTACGTGGGCTGAGTGGCATTACACATATACAGACCATAGGTAGTCAGAAGCCGGCGGAATCTGTTGCCAGGTGAGTCAGGCGATTGGTGTTCAGGTTAAAGTCTCCACACAATACTACTACTCCCTTGTGCCTAGCTAACATACACTGCACTTGGTGCTCAAGGTCGTCAAGGTCGGCACTGATCTGTCTGGGTAGGGTGGCCGTAGAACGAACCTACTAGTAGTTGTCTATGTTTGGACGTACGGATGGTGGCCCAGATAGCTTCCAGGTTTGATCCGTTATGCGCTGCAGGCGTTGGCCCCTTCGGCCAGTGACGACTCCCCTTCGGCTAGTGACGGCGCCCTTCTGGCCAGTGACGAGCCCTTCCGGACAGTGATGCCGCCCCTCTGGCTAATGTTGAATGGACACTTGTAAACAAATCGCCGACACTAAATAGATCGCCGTAGTTTAGCTTGGCACCGGCCGTCCAGTGCCTAGCTAAACTGCCGATGTCAATGCACTTTTTTCAAATGATTGTTGATTGTTCATACACAATTTGGCACATATTCGCAAAGATAAAGTGCAGGAAACATATTGCATACCTTCATGATAAATAACAATGCGTAGGGAGGCTAATTTACTGAATACGTTACCCAGTACTTGCTGAGTACCGACCGATATAAGCGTGGATCGTTTATCGGTAGGAAACTGGAAATATCTTTCGGTAGGAATGTTTATATGGAAAATGTGATGAATTTACATTATATTTTGGCCTCGTCTACCGGTTTCAAGTGCTAACTCCATTTTTGTGGAATAGGGTCATTATCTCCCTTTAACCCCTTTTGACGACATGAATAGGTCGTTCCCCTTTCCCCCCATTAACCCGCACAATGCCGGGGGGGGGGGGGGTATTTAGACCCCCTCCTCCCCAGGTTTTTCGGGGATAGCGGGAAAACGGCGCCGCGCAGCGCCGCTGTTTTTAGCACAGCGGTTTGGGCATCAATTGTTCACATTATGTTTAAAATAAATACCTCCGGTCATCTCAGGTCAGGTCACCAAGACCAGTTCGCGTGACCCCACCTCCAAAAAGCTGGTGGTCTTACCACGGTTAAGTTTTTAGATGATCGGTTTTACACTTACAGGATTTCATAACGTCATATATATCTACAATTTATTCAGCTTGGATTTTTTATTTCAGCGACCTAAGGTCGGGTCAATTTCGTGACCTCCCCATTTTAAGTCAATGGGGAAATATTCAAATGCTTCCTTTTCCACGGATACGCAAGATATCATTATAATTCCTTCTAGATCATGTTATAAACCATTATTGATGACCTAGGTGTCATTTTTGTTCAGTGACCCCTACAGGGTCAGCCGAGGTCAACCGAGGTCACCAACAGTTGTATGTCAATAACTCTCCGACATAATGACGATAGAGAAGTGAAACTGACACCAATGTGTTTGTCTCTTCGAGGCACGTCTTCCCATATGCAACATGACCTACTTGAGTAACCACTTGACCTTGACCTGAGGTCAAAAAGTTGAGTTAACCTGGTCAACACTAATATGATTAAAAGTGCCTTGACGAGACACACACGATGGCATCAACGTTATTGCCTTACGTTAATTGGTAAAAAGCTATTCGTGAAACACAGTAGAATAGCAAGCGAACAAGCACAGCAAGCACAGTATAAGGCGCCCACCTCCAGCTGCAAGCTGATTTGCTGATTGCATAGCCTCTGCCCAGGCTATCGTAAGCACCGCATTGTTTCGTAAGCACCGCATTCCTTCGCCAAAACAAAATAAAATATATTCGGCTGGAGAGTCTTCTCAGTCAATACGACTTGCAGATAAGGATTTCCCAACACGGGCTACTAAACTGCTATCTCAGTTCAAAACCCCATATTGAAGGTGGACTATTTCCTATAATGGATTCATTGGTTCCAATGCTCCTTTTGATAATACGGTGCCAGTGGTCTGCGGCAGATAAACAAAAACTGGGATAGATGGATGTGCATTGTGCGCCATCATGAAACGAATCAGCTATAATTTCTCACACAGAGCTGCTCAATCGCCATTACCCCCTTCCGAAAGGTCAATCCTACCCTAAGTGGGGTAATGACCCCTATTTGAGAACCATAGCAAACAAAATCATGATAGGGATTCAATGATAGGTAGACATGGTGAAATGCGTTTTCGTTTCAAAAATGAAATGAAATAAAGATGAGTTAAGTGATGATTAATATCACTTTTTTTCTTCTTCTATAAAACTGCCGAAATGGATGATGAAATAGTCCATGACGGAAGATGAAGAATGTTCAAAAACACGAAAAATCAAGTCACAGTCATTGTAGTCATTTTTCCCCGGAGAGTGGGTCGTTTTACCCGGCTCAGGCATGAGGCAAAATGGGTAAAACATTTATTTTTTAAGGCAGGCCGGAGGGTGCACAACCATTAGCATATATTTACGAATCCTAAGTCTAGCATGGAAAATTTAAATATTTCATCTGAACAAAAGTGTCTTGATAGGTGTCCTACTTAGTGGATTGTACTGAAAGGTTCAAAAGCGTTTGTGTTCAATTGTTTTTGCTCGACTGCGAATGTCCTTGACCTTAACTACTAGGGGTGCACGGACTAAGATCAGAGGGTGCTCGGAGCTCCCAGGGAGTGCACGGGCACCCAGTGCACCCGCCTGGCTACCGGCCTGTTTCAACGTAATATCTTTTCATAAATGATTTTCGAACTGTCTTTTGTAACAGACCTGTCTATTTGAGCAGCCTTCAAATGATCCAATTACTGATTTCTGGGGCAATGTACCAGTGCTCTGTATTCAAAGAAGTTATGTTGTCCGTTTGCCCCGCTTTTCCCTACTTTACCATCTTGGTATTTGCTTTTAAAAACAACTTCAGTGTAATAATGTTGAACAAATCAGTATTTCGACTCCCATTAACAGGTACCTTGTCCATTGTTAATGGCGCCGTAGTCAATCCTTTTGACCCGAGACTGGAGAGCCAACTCAGCGCAGTGTAAAAACTCATTAATTATCATTTTTCATATATTTCGCCAGGTGACAAATAAATACACATTCATATATCAGCGGTGTAAGCAGGTGGGTTGGCGGCAGTCATTACTGTTCATTGGTCATGAACAGTACGACTGCGTGCCTGATCTCCGTCTGCTGACGCTGCTGCTGCTGACGACAGCCGACCAATAGGAAGTGTCGGCTCGCCGTTCTCCACAATCATCACTCCCAGCGGGGTTCAGTAGCCGTAGCTGGTGCTGGGTTTCTCTACGTCATCGACGACAACAGGGATGGGGCGTCCTGTGGCGGCGATCAGAGGACCGGGCAGAGGGCGAGCGCCGAGCAGACCGAGAGGGTCGAGACCGAGGGGACCACGACCAAGGGGACTACGGCCGAGGGGACCACGGCCCAGGGGAGCACGGCCAAGAGAACCTCCAGCGAGGGGACCAGGTACAAGGGGCCTTCCGGCGAAGGGTCCAGGTCCAAGAGGCCTTCCGGCAAAGCGACCAGGTCCAAAGGGTCTTCCGGCAAAGGGACCAGGTCCAAGGGGCCTTCCGGCAAAGGATTCAGGTCCATTAGGCTTTCCGGCAAAGGGACCAGGTCCAAGGGCCCTTCCGGCGAGGGGTACATGGCTCAGGGGTCCACCGTCGAGTGCCGAGCCGAAGGGCGCCGGTCCGCCGGGGCCGCCGGGCGTGCCGGGAGGCGGGAACTGCGCCTCGCCCTCGTAAGTCACCGTGGCCTGGAAGCCGCTGTCGCCCTCCACCGAGTAGGTGACGATCTGGGTGCGTCCGTCAGGCAGCAGCACACTGTACTCGCCCTGCGTCACCACGCCGTCGCTCTCCTGCTGGTGGCCGTAGTGGTTGCCGTAGTCAGGCTCGTCCACGGCCCAGTTGAAGCTGTACGGCACGCCGGGCCCGTCCAGCAGGCCGTCCGGTCGCAGCTGCGGCGGATAGCCCTGGTTGGGCAGGCGGCCGGCCAGCGGCCCTCCGAAGCGGCCGCTCGGCCCTCCGAAGCGGCCGCCCGGCCCTCCGAAGCGGCCGCCCGGCCCTCCGAAGCGGCCGCCCGGCCGGCCGAGCGGGCCGCCCAGAGGACCGCCCAGACGGCCTCCCAGAGGACCACCCAGAGGACCGCCCAGAGGACCGCCCAGAGGACCACTCAGTGGACCGCCCAGACGGCCACCCAGCGGGCGGAATCTGCCGCGGGCCCCGAGAGGTCCTTGTCCTGCCAGACGAGCGTCCAGCGCGTCCAGAGCGGCGGCCCGGTCCTCTTGGTTCGGCGTGAGCGGCGGCGGCGCGCCGTACGAGCCGCCCTGTGGGGCAGCGCAGGCGGCGGCCAGCACCAGCGGTACATACAGCAGACACCTCATGGCAGACTGCAGACGGTGCGGTGGGTGAGCAGCAGACGGCAGACGAGTGTGCCCTCCCCCGGCCGGCCGCAAGTTATATACTGGCGGGTCGGCGGCCGGCGGCAACGCAAGGTCAGCCGATACCGGGTCTGTGGTGAGAGACGCGCCGCCGAGACCGACGGCACACCTCACACTGACGCGACGCTATGATCACTTGCGTGAGCACTTCAGGGGAAGTATTGACAGTGGTGTCCATAAATTATATCATTTGGGTCAGGATAGGGAAGCTCCTTTAAAGATTCAGAACTTGGTGATGAGTTGAGGACATTGGCGGCGTTTTTGGAATGGTGAATGCAAACAGGGACTCTATCGCATGGGATGAAGTACACTCTGTCTGTTCAATGATGGAGCGTGCTCAGCATCCTATCCTAAATGAGTTAAACTTGCCGATTGCGAGGATACGTTGGATGGACTCGGTAAAGTGTTAGGTACCGAGAGTGAATCTAGATTAAACACTTGGGACATGCATAACCCTCACCGAAATGATAAAACAGGCCATTCCACACTCACAAGAAGCCATCAGCGCGAACGCGAAAAGAGGTTAGTATCATCGACGTTTTCGCCAGCGCGTTGGGACTTGGGAAAACGTCGATGGAGTCACTGTATCCCAACGCACTGGGGGAAACGTCGGCCGGATCACATTATCGCAGCCCGTTAATTCCTGAGCAATGTTTATCCGTGTGACCTTTATCGGCTGTTTAGTTTTTACATCAACTTTTACAAGGTGCTCACGCATTCGTCTCGTTTCTTTCTATGGATATTGGATAAGGTTCTCTTAACCCTATTTGTAACAGGGGGGAGATTCTGCCCCCTCATGTTTTTCGCAGATATCTCCAGAACAACTAAAACTAGACCCATGCAATTTTGGGACTTTTCCTAGAATTCAATTCCGCATATGGAGTCGGTTTCAGGGGCTTGTAAAGGGGGGGGGGAGGTTTCCAGGTAACCTAGGGTATACCCTACGCAGCGAGGTTTCTGCTATGCACACCAATATATAGGTACATACTGAGTGGCCATGTAATGTTACCTTTACATATTTCACACTATCATGACATGGCCCGGAAGAAAACAAATGATTTTTTTCTGGTGTTTTCTCACCACCTCTACAGATCGAACGGGTGGTCTCATACTTGCAGGTCACGTACATTTGTACGCGACTTAGCTTTCTGACCCCAAAGAGTTCAAGCTGCATACGTAGGGGGTAAAACGCACCATTTGGCACCCCTCATACTCCCCAGGTGGTAAAGTATCAAAACCATGTTTTCTGGAATCTGATTTTAGAACCCATTCTGTGTTCTTTTATTTTGATTTCTTAAATTTTTACCGAAAAACGCATAGAAATTGGTTAAAATTGCACAAAACTAAAATCACCACGTACATTTTCACGTAAATGCGTGTTCAAAGTTTGCGGCACTGTAGGTGGCACCCTCACATTCCGGAGTGTTTTTTCCTTTAGTTTTATTTCGATCTCTGAAATGTTTCTCGAAAAATACCTAAAAAATGGGTCAAAATTGCAAAAAAGGAAAATCACCGCCTAAATTTTCACGAATCCCAGTCCGGTAACTGTCAGGAAGTATACATTTCCATGTTTTTATTTCTTTTCATGGCCACGTGAAGCATCTTTTGATAATTTTCCATTGGAAATCGGTTTGAAAATGACCAAATTACAGTAATGACTAAATTACGGTATTGACCATCACCACAAGACCTTGACCTGAGGTCAACTTTCTAAATTAACCTAACCTGGTCATAATTAATATGGTTCAAAGCGCCTTGACGAGACAAACACGATGGCGTCAAAATTATTGCCCTAACATTAGGTAAAATGTGATTTGTGAAAAACAGCTTTGCCAAAAAAAAAAAAAAAATTACATTTGACCTCTGGAGCCTTAACTATTGACCTGAGCTTAACTTCGAGGACACAATTTTTTTTTTTTACAAGCGCTTTTGAATGTTTGTTTTCTGTTTGTTCCTAGCTATCATAGTTCCTGAGATGTTTGGGGTTTCTGGAGTGAGTTCCTAAAACTGGAAAGTCTGACATTTGATGACCTCTGGTGACCTCAACATTGACCTGACCTAAAAAAGACAGAAATACTGTCGATATAGCTTGTCTCGAGTTATCGAACGCTGATTTCTGTTTGTCGCTATGCTGCGTGGTTTTCGAGATCCTGGAGGTGGAGGACGGAAATCACCCCACCCCCCTCCAGCAGTTCGTGGTTGGCGCAAATCCCCGGCAGTGCGTGTGTTAACCTTAGGCGCCCTTGTAGGCCCATAGCGCCCCCTTGTCGGCGAAAATGCAGCCCCTTCTGGGTCAGCCGCCCCCCTTCGGAAAAATCCTAGATCCGCCGCTGGCTTGACACTAACTTCATTTACATGAGACCAGATGGCAACATGACTATCACTGTTGAATTATACGTGTAAAATAACCCATAGCACATATGTTGCATGACTTTCGTAGATATTTTGCGCATAGTGACCTTTTGTGCCCTCACCTTGACCTTGACCTTTGCCAACAATCTCACTTTAGCTCATGCGGGATGTGTATTTGCACTTTGGGTGATCATGGTCATAATCAAAGGCTTTGGATGGAAAGTATGGTCCATACACTCAAATATTTTGATGCTCACCTTTGACCTGACCGTGACCTGACATGTGACCCCAATTGGAAACTTTCGAGCATATTTTAGATTTGTCTCATTGGGAGCTTTCGAATGCCACCTTGCACGTCTCGCTGCGATCATTGGTGCGGCAGATAACCAGGGGGAAGCGAAAAACGCCCCCCCTCCCCCTCCTCAGCCAATGGCGTTCGGCTGAGACCCCTCTAATGCCGGCTTAACCAGCCCCCACCAGTAACAGTTGGCAGCACTCGGGCGTTTGGGCGTTAAAAATATACTACATCATAGGGTTCCCATGTTAAATCGATGATTTTAAGACGCGGCTGGCTCGTAACCTATGGAAGATATTTTAAATCTGACTTCTGGAAAAGATAGCTACAAACCTTGGCTACAACGTTTTAGTTTACTATTTTTCGATTTTATAAGCGAAAAGTAGTCAAATGGGCTTGGGGGTTAACCAATGTCGTAACGCCCATTGCCGACCGTGGGTTCGAATCCCAGAGGCACCAAGTATTTTTGCGTTGGACCCAATGCATAGATAGTCATGATTCATACATCATTCGTTATGACGGCCTTTTCTCATCTCACACCTCCCTGATTTACCCCTAATTGGTGACCTGTGATGTCACAGAAGCCAAGCTAGGTAAATCGGTCATGTAGCTCCAATTATATATAGTGTGCCGTGTGCGCCGCCACAGCAACGTAGTTTTATCGCTTTTGGCTTCCGAACCTTCTGAATTTGGCACATTTCATGACAATTATTGACCTTCCATATCCTTCAGTGACCTTATAAATGTGCGTGATCACTGGGTCAAAGCCAATATCTCATTAGCTATTATTAGGTCAATCCATTTTTTTTCGCAGTGTTTCCACAATATTGTAATATGATATGTTGGTACCTTTAATTTTAATTTTAATATTCGATAATGAATGTAACTTTATGTTCAAGATGTACTAACATAATATTTATCTATTTCATCTCCAAAGCTTACAATCGACATGCACTCAGGCCCGTAGCCAGGATTTCGTCCAGCGGGGGGGGGGGGGGGGGGCGCCTCGAAAGGGCCCTTTCCCGAGCGATGAAAGGGCCCCTTCCCAAGCGTTGAAAGGCCCCCGCCCCCCCCCCCCAAGAAAA